>JAXQGJ010000325.1:0-19310 GCA_037039655.1 Pseudozyma sp. M118-08B | reverse complement strand
TCACAGCGTGAGCGTAAAGAGACGAGGGGCTTCTCGCAGCTGCACAGCGCTTTCTTTCTGTCGACACATCTCTTGCACCGAACCAAGACCGTATCCCTTTTGAAGAAGTTCATCGAGCAAGATGACGATCAGCCCAGCAACGACAAGTTGGAGGATGAGAAGCAGACAAACACCAGCACCAAGATCCTTGGGCTGACCGTAGAGACCGGTGAGAACATAAACGGTAGCTTGACCGAGCGAGATAATGAGGGCGAAAAGCTTCTGGGCACCACCGAAAAGAGCGCGGTCCTCCTTAAGGCTGAAATCGACTTCGACGAGGTTGGCACCGGCGAGAAGCTGCATGATCATTCCCGAGGTGACGATGGGCGAGATACCGAGTTCCATGAGTGTACCTCTGTTGGAGGCAAGGATGACACGCATCCAGTACAAAGGATCGGAGCTGTCACTGGAGACGATACCGTAAAGAGGGATTTGAGACGAGACCAAGAAGATGGCAAGGACAATGGCAGTCCACATGACTCGGCTCTCGAAGGGAACTGCAGTGGTATAAATGAAAGCACGGGTCGTATGAGGAGATGCAAGAGGTCAGTCGACTGCGTCAAACGGCATGTTTTTCGGTGTGGCAGGTTTGATTGCAACTTACCTTTGCGTTCCGGTGCCGATACCTCGGGCAACACGGACATGAAAGGCCGCACGAGCGACAAGAACCGGACTGGAATGATATCGTATGGAACGATGTGCAACGAGTGAAGAGTCAGTTTGTTGTTGCTGATGCAGCTTGAGATGCTTTTTGAGACGAGTTCTCTTCCCTCGACCTGCGGAAAGCAGCAGCATACTTACAGCCGCTCATATTTGCAGACTTGTGACCCGGCTAGGTGTTTGAAGAACGAGAGACGGAAACGAAGAGAGTGTCGGTGTAAACTTAGGACAGACGAAGAAAGAAGAGGAGAGATGTGAGACGATGGTGCAGATCACTTGAAGCGCGGGGAAGAGCGAGTCTACGACGGCGGCGGTCCAAGCACGCTTCTGCCACACGTCAAGCTCATTCGCTGTGTTGAACGCTCTAATTGGGTCTTTTGGCTTTCGCAGTCTGCCGTTCTGCTGTTGCTCACACCCATATCGGTGACCTGGAATCTCTGTGACTGGCTGGTTGGCTGGCTTGCTGCAGACTTGAATTGAATTGGCCTTTCTTCTAGTTCTTCTTCTTGACGGGGTCGTGCGCCGCCATTTTGATTTTGTGACTGCTTCCGGCGACGTGGAAGCAGACGGGCACAGTGCTCCCCGCCCTGCGTAATCCAGAGCCTTTTGTATTTTTGGCAAATCGTGCGAAATCCGCTGTGATCGTTTGTGAAGCACTTAAATCGGAATGTTAGTTCAAAGCTCAACGTGAAATCGGGGTCTGCAGCTTGAGTTTTCGGACAAAAAGTTCGCATCAACCCTTGAGTTTATGATTTTGAGAACAATTCATCTCATCCATACTCCTATCACCACATCATCATCATCTTCTTCACCGGCTTGCATCCGCTTGCACTATACCCTACCACACATCACACGGGAGCTGAGACTGCAGCCTCTTCGTCGACCAACTCAGCAGATTCAGCTCACTGTTCATCGTCACGCTCCGTCGCTTTCAAGGCTCAGCCGTAGCTTAAACCCCTCCTTCGCACCTCACGCAGAAGGACTTCTCCTCTTCGATTCAGCTTCCTCTGGCTTCTACCTTCGAAGAGCCACAGCTCTGGCGAGATAAACCGTGTTAGGAGCTCTTGCCTCGAAAGTGCATTGACAACCCGTTCGTCCTCCACACACATCTCTCACACATCAAAATGGTAAGTCTCCATCCCCCTCTAGTTTAGGCCCTATCACATCACCTCATCACGATCTTCGACTCTCCGATTCACCTGACACCTCTCTCTCCTACCTGCACCCTTTTTGCTTGCACAGATTATCCCCGTCCGCTGCTTCTCCTGCGGCAAAGTCATCGGTGACAAATGGAACGCTTACCTCGCACTCCTCCTCGATGGTCGCACGGAAGGTGAAGCACTCACAGAACTCGACTTGAAGCGTTACTGCTGTCGTCGAATGGTTCTCACTCACGTTGACCTCATCGAGAAGCTCCTTCACTACAACATTCACGAGCGCAGAGTTCAGGCTTGATACTCTCTGTCCCCCCACAAGCTCACTATTTTTTTACCCCGTTCCCGCATTCTTGTATTTTAGCATTCGTACCCGAGTTTTAGGCAAAACATCTCATCCTCTGACAAACCCTCAGAACAGTGCAAGACTTGCGCCCGGAATGGAGCCGTCTTGCTTCGCTTTCTCAGTCAAGTCTGCTCGAATAAGTTTGAGCACAGTGACGCGCAGGACTCAACAGCACACAGAATCAACGTAACAAAGGATGCAGTGCAAGGCTGGATTCCAAAGACTACCTTTGTGGACCAAAAGCAAAGTGAGCGGTGATACAAATACTGCAAAGCGACTACCTTTCCTATCCCCCTCCACAACATCACTGCAGATACAGCGGCTGAACATCGCTTACCGCAAACGCCAGCCCACAGTGAGGACATTTCCTCTGCCTCGATTGAACCCTTGCATCAATGCAAGTGGAGCAGAACGTGTGGTAGCATTTGGTTAGAATGCGATTTCGATATCTCTCTTTGCACGAACTGCATTGCAGTAACGAGTTGAGGAAGTCCTTTTCTCCATCTCCCCCGGATACCGCTTCGCTTTCGCGTCTTCCTTTCGACTTTGCTGCCGAGGCGGCAGCTTTGGCCATTTGGCGTTTGGCAGATTCGAGGTCCTTTTCCAGGCGAACGATGCGTTCTTCCGCACGCTTACGTGCATCCTTTTCCGTGTTGGCTGTATCGATAAGCTCTTTCGCCGAATCGTTGGCGGCGGCTTTGGTGCGTGCAGATTCGGCCAGGCGCTCCTGATGAAGCTCAAGATCGCGTTGCAACGTATCGATACGGTGAGTGTGGACTTCAATCACCTTTTTAAAAGTGGTCACTTCCTTCTCGTGCAGTGCCAACTGCTGTGCAAAGTTGCGCTCCACTTCTGTGAAAGTGTCGACGGTCTTTTGCTGGCTTGCTGCAATTTGCTTGGCCGCGCGCAGCTCTTGATCCATGCTATCCTTGGCTCGCATCGCTGAGAAGTACTTGTTGTCCGCTTTCGACTTTTCAGTCACCCATCGTAATGCTTTCTCTTCCAGTCGGCTCACGTCGGTCACCTTGACCGAAGCTTGTCTTTCCAAGTCTGCATAGGCTGCACTGATCTTCTCAAGCTCATCGTCGACAGCTTTGCTGGATGCTTCAGCTGCTTGCAAAGCCAATCGAAGTCGTTCCACTTCCGCTCGCAAATCGCTGTCACCGCCGACGCCATTCTCTTCCGCACCTTCAGCCTTGAACTGGGCGCCCTCGGCTCCATCTTCGCTCTTGACCTGGACTCCGTTCGGTGCAGCTGCGTCTGTGAGTCCAAATCGCTTCTCGAGCTCAGCTACGCGCGCCTGCGCTTGTTGAGCAGCGCGGCTCAATTCTGCAAACTGGTCCTCCTCGACTTCCGATTTGACCAAAGTCGCAACGCCGACACTCTGACCTTGGAACGCTGCAACGGTCATGCGAAGTCGACGCACTTGGCTGCTGAGAAGCGCAAGACGCTCCTCTTTGCTGTTCAGCAAGGCCTTCATCTCCTCGATCTGGGTAAACTTGACTTGCTCGCGCGAACGACGCTCGGTCAGCTCGGCATTGAGTTCGTCTCGTTGACTACGCAATCGCGTCACGTCCGCTTCCTTGGCCTTGACCATCTTTTCCAACTCCTCGGTTCGGGCACTGGCTTCAGCTTCGACGGTCTGCTGGAAGGTGCTGCGATCTTCACGCAGAGTGTTGGCTTCGGTTTCGAGCGCCTGCATGGCTTCTCTTGTGCTCTGCAGATCTTGTTGCGCGTATCGCAAGGAAGTCTGTAGCTCACGGTAGTGAGCCGAACTGAGAAGAACCTCCTCCGGTAGACTGGTCAATTTGGCTTGCGTGTCATGAAGCTTGAATTTGAGCGATCGAAGTTCCTCGTTGAGAGTCTGAATCTCGGCATATCTCGCGTCGCTCTCTCGTCGTGTCAACTCAACATCCTGTCGCGCGCTCTCTAGCTCGTCCAATGCCTTCTGTAAAGCTTCCGACTTCTCAGCGCTGGTTTCAGCGCTTGTGGTCGATGTTGGCTCTGTCTTCACTTGGGTATCCTCTACTTTTACGGTAGAGGGAGCAGATTCTGAGGCAGTGACGATGGTGCCAGCTGGCACGGTCGGTTTGCCTTCCGTTGCACGAAGCAGGTTGCTCTGGTAGCGGACATACTCGTGTTCCACTTTGGTGAGCTTTTGGGTCGCATCGGCGAGCGCATCTTCGGCTCGTTGCAACTTGGACTGTGTGAGGAAGAGATCCTGCTTGTGACGAGATGCCTCGTCTGCGAGATCATGAAACTTCTGCTGGAGTTCGACGACATTGACATCGCTCTGCTTGGAGAGCGACTGCAAGACGGCTGTGGATTGTTCTTTAAGTTGCTTTTCCAAGGTTGTCACATCAGATCGAGCGTCTGCTGCTGGTAATGTACCAAACGCATCTTGATCTTGGAGAGCGAGCCGAGCGGCGAGATCTGCCAGGAGCAGACTCCAGAAGCGCTGGAGGAGAGCGGCACGCTGCTCTGAAGCGGCAAGATCATCTTGAAAAGTACCTGCGCGACGATTGCTGCGTTGCAGATCTCTTCTCGCTTCTAGAAGTTTTCGGTAGATGGCCTCCTTTCTGAAAGCTTCGAGACCCTCGTATGCTGGGTGTACAGCTTCGTGATCGTCGTCGTCGTCGTCTGTGGAGACGGCAGCCGTCCGTGCGGGGCTTTCGTCCGAGTGGAGTCGTTTGCGAGGACCATCCTCAGCAACACCAACCAACGATCGCTTGCGATCGTCTGCGCCTGACATGGATTGCAGCATTATTGCAGTGTCCTTCAGCTGCGAGACAGCTGAGCTGACGGGGGATCCAGCAAGTCTAGGGGGAAGATGAGAGGTGGAACGACAGGATGTTGCTGGATCAGCGGAGTGAAAGTATGCGTATCACCTGCCGACGAGTGAGAGTGCGTGCGAGCTTAACACGCAGTCAATACACGGTCTGATGATGGAAGAAATGTAGGGATAGGCAGGATTCTGACCAGTGCTACGCGGGGACCTGAACACAAGAACGCGCCTACGCTGAGTCTTGTCGAAGCGCTAAGCGTCTGTGTGCCACCGTCGATAACAGAAGGTGAATCAGAGAAGCTTGGCAGACCCCTTCGAAGAGACGGATCAGTTACAAGCCACTGGGTAAGAAGAATCGAAGGCAAAGCAATGGTCAGGCCCGCTGTTCACCGTCGCACCGTCGCACCGTCAAATAAAGGTCCGTTCAAGGTAGGACGAAGGGAAGGGGTATAAAGAGCGACAGGACCTCGACCAAGGAGCTTCAAGTACGAGAGCGGGTCGATCGAATACGAACGTCTTCCTCGAAAGAAGGTCCGAAGCTCTGCGGCAGGACGAGCTGCTCGCGAGAAAGAAGCGGGATGGGATGGGATGATGGTGATGTCGCAAGGTGCGAAAGATGCGTGTGTAGCCTTCAAAATCTCAAAATGTCGAATTTGCACCACCGTCTCAGAGCTTTGACAGAGCTTTTGCTCGGTGCCGAAAAATCTTCCGCAAGAAGAAAAAGAAATCTCACATTTAGATTTGGATTTTTTTGGAGCTGTGTTGCTCGACTCGGTCATTCCGAAGATCCACGTTTCGGATTGCTCAGCCGGCTGTTGATATTTGATCTGAGCACATTCTCATTCCGCACCTCATCGATCTAACTCTGCTATCTTCAGCAACGTCTTTCTCCTCTGTGGCCAACGGCGCAATCTCGTCACAAGGTCTTGCCGTCATGTCGTCAATCGCACCTTCAATAGGCGCGCGACAATGCCTTCGTGCAGGATGGCGTTCGCAAAGGTCGACCCGTCTGTCTTTGTCCAACCACACATCGAAGAGCTCCTCCCTATCCACGGCTGCTCCGATCGCAGGCCCGTCAAGAGTAAGCTTATTCCACACCGCTTCTACTCGATCACAAGCGGTCGAGGTCTCGAATCGCGCGCATACCGCGCCATTCTCTACTGCGGCCGAGTCAGCCGGACTCTCCGACATTGCTCTCAAGACTCACCGCCTGGTCGACCCCAGCATTCAAGCGCTGAGTGGACCGTGGATCGGAAGGGCAAACCTGCTCAACCACAAGGTTCAGAGCCTCGAGCTTGCCAGTAGCCGGAGCCGCATCCCGAACCGCGTCGTTTTGGCCGGATCATCACTCAGCCAGACACAGCAACTCTTGGCTGCCATGATCGATGAACCACTCCGCGAGATCAGCGGTGGCCAAACCAACGAAGCACAACCATTGCTGTCCGCACTAGCTAGCTTACCAGCATCTACTCCCTTCACCATCCAATACGCGCCTGGACCCTTGCAGCTCTTGGACGACAAAACCGCAACGCTAGATCGTCATTGGCTGCAACAATCAAATCTCGAGCTCAGAGTGTTGATCGACCCGCTTGCTAACGAGTCGACCTACGACCTCATCTACGACAGCGAAGCGGTCTTCTTTGTCACCGACGACTATGCGCTCAGCCGCTCCGCACACAGATCTCGCAACCCAGACGAGCGAGGCAACGCCGTACACGAACTAGTATCGCGATTCGCCGCTAAACCCAACGTTCATTTGACAGTTAACTCGATTCTCGGTCTTTCTCACGCACAACTCGTTGACGGTCTCGAAGCAGCCACTGGCGCATCTGTGTCAGATCTTGTGGCTTCAAAGCTCATTCCAGTCAGGATCTCGGACGCCTTGTCAGCAAACAACGCCCTCAGACAAGCGTTGGACAAGACACATCAACAGCCAGCGTCTAGCAGCATCGCAGCCACCACGGGTAGCGGCCTCTCGACGGCGTATTGGGACGAGTTCAGCAGCCACTACCAACGCTCCAACGTCGGCTCTTTGATCGATCTCGTACAAAGTCTAGAGTCTCGACAAGGCTCAAGAGCTCTCGTGGCTCAATCGTCAGCCTTCTTACTCCAGCATTGCCTCGACGAAGCCTTGGCCACAGCCAAGCGCAACATGGCATCTATATACCAACTCCGCTCACTCGCCAGCCAGGCAAAGCAAGGGGAGGATCTCACCCTCAAGCAATCTCTTGAACGCATCTGGCCACCATCCACAGCATACACCGGTCAGCTCTCGAGTGACGAGATCAAAGTTTGGCGTCCCGCTTCCCCGGGATCATCCAGTGCGGTGGACGAAGCTATGCAACAGACGGATGCGCTGCTCGAATCGACATTCGATACGAAGCTGCAATGGTGGAAGCTTATTTGGAAGGTCGACGACGTAAGGAAGGAGCTCGAAGGTGCATGTGCTGGTTTCGCCGGTTCGCTGGAATCTGATCTGGCTTACGAGTCAGGTCGCCTTGCCACTTTGCAAGTGGAGAAAGTTCGAGCGGCTGATCAGCTTCTATTGCAGTTTCGTCAATTAGCACTCCAGCTAGGCGGTAGCATCTCGACTGCATCACGAGATGTCGCTTTGTTGACCAACGAAGCTGAAGCTCATCGTTCGTCCAGATTGCGCACCATTGAGCCTTCCACTCTTATGGAACCCATCCACCGCCGCCGCGCACAACTCTTGGAAGCAGGAGGACCGATCGACGTTCTCGCGTCCAAATCGCGTAAATTAGCTGTTACGAGCTCTGCCGCTGTTGCCATCACCGCTGCTGGTGTCGGATCAGCCAGCGTTCTCGGTGCATCTCTAAGTGGAATTGATGCTTCGTCTGCAGCGCTCGCCCTTGATCCAAGTACAGGTGTCGGGTTGGGTCTTCTGACGCTCACCTTGGTAGGATGGAGGATGCAAGGACAGTATAACAAGTACCGACGTCGATTTAGGGAGGATTGGCAACGGTTTTCGGAGGGGTTGGATCAAGATTTGAAGAGCAACTTTGAAGGTGTTTTGAAGGAGCAAATTGTAGGTCAGAGTGATTTGGTCTCGAACCGGATGCTGGCTTTGACGCAACAGTGGGGGGAGAAGGTGAAGCAACAGGAGAGTCATGTTAGGGCGGTGGCTAGTGCGGTTGCTAACCCACTGTCTACGATGGGAGAGGCGAAGGAGCATGTAAGGGAGCTCTAACGGTTTTGATTGCAACATCGGACAACGTCAATGCCTCTCAATCGCATGTCTTGCGCAGTATCACTTTCAGCGCCCAAATGCACATAAGCAGATACATTCGCTGTACCAGGACTCAGAGATAGTCAAATCGTACCGAAAAGAAAACATGTTACAACAGAGAGAGAGCGGAAAGAAGTTGTTACTACAAAAGAAGGGGCATTGCCAATGGCAGAGATAGAAAGAATGGAAAAAAGAGTGCGTGCATTCGCTTTGACAAGCAGGCGAGCTGTTTCTGAGGAAGCATCGACCGCAATATGCGTAAGCGTGGAGAGAGATCGGCCATTCCAGCCTTGGTCTGCCCGCTTCGAGAGCGTTTGAGCTCCCAATAATGCCAATAAGCTATGAAGAGGTCGTCGCTGAACGGTCACAGCTCCAACCCAAGTTTTGCATTCTAAGACGACTCGGCAGCGGCAGCAGGGACCTCGCTCTCGCTCTTCGCTTCCGGCTCGGCATGCGACGAACCATCTCCATTCTCCTTGATTGGCTCACTGCCCTCCCCAGCCGAAGCCTCCTTCTGTCCATCTCCTCCAGCCATGATGGCTCCCCACTTGGCACAGAGCTTCTCTGCCCTCTCCTTGAAATGGAATTCATCATCCCTCGGAATATCCGAGAGCTGCATCACTCTCTTCATCACTTTACCGATCTTGGTGGTACGCAGATGCTCGGCCGTCATACCGTCGTACTCCTCGATCGTCTTGAAACTGGCATCTGCTGATGGCATCTCGTCCGCATTGATGGTTCCATCTTTGCCCAGGAATGCCTTTTGCACCTTGTGTCGCCATTCTTTCACCTTTTTGGTTTCGGGATCCAGCGATTCTTCCGACTTGTCTTCACCGCCGTTGGTCGCTGCAGCACCACCTTTGCTGCTGTTGGGCTTTTCGGACTTAGTTGATTTGGCGGCTTCAGCCACTTTGGACTTCTTACGCTTGTCTGCGCTCTCGCGAATCTTGCCGCCTTCATTAGCGCTGCGTTTCCTCTTCTTGCTAGTAGCCTCGTCATCGTCGTCATCCTCCTCATCTTCAAGTTGGTCCTGGTTCTCCTCTTCCTCCTCAGCAGCGTCTAGCAAGGACTGCTCGTAGTTGCGGACAATCTCGTTTTGCTCTTCGTTCCACGTAGCAGGATCACGTGCGAGTTCATACGCCTGTCGAAGATCTCCCTTCTTTCGGTTGGGTCCGGCGAGGAAAGAGTCGATCTTGTCCTTGTTCAGCAATTCGAGGTCCTTGGAGAAAGCCCAGTGGTAATCCGCGGCCGGGAAGAAGCGAATGGTGTACATGTCCCTGTGCTTGACGACGGGACGTTCCTTCTTGACTGCCGAAGGAACGTTTTCGTCATCCATGACGATTCCTGGCCATGCTGGGAAACCACGAACCTTGGCGAGGACGACATCGTTGACGCTGAACTTGGAGGAGGAGCGGTTGAGTTGAGACTCCTTTGACTTTTTCTCTGTGGTCGACATTGTATATGATTTGCGGTCAGTCCGAACGATGGGAAATACGGGATGCAGAGAATTTGCGTTGTTCAACAGCCCTTTGGAGAAGAATGAGTCTTGTTGTAAGACGGTAGCGAGCGCTTCGTATGTTTTTTAGCTTGAAGTGTGGTCGCCCAAAGTCAGAATGAAGGCAATAGGTCCTAGATCGAGAGGATATCGCAAGAGGATTTAGGTCCAAGGGGAAAAGAGCGTTGAAAACTTTTGAGGTTGCTTGATGTCGGTGGTGGTGGTGCTGGTAGGTGGATGAAAGGATGGTGGTTAAGCGATTGTGGGGGTTGGGTTGGAATATTCGCGATACGGATGCGGGTCGCTCCTCGAGAGCTTTGGAACCGTCGTGAGTGAGTGAGAGCGACATAGAGCGCGACTCCTTCTCCAACCAAGCCAGAAAAGACAGAAGAGAGAGCGTGGCAGGGGCCGTGCTCAATGCGTGTCCCGATTTCCCGTTCCAAAGGTCAAAGTCAGAAAGGCACAGATCGGACAGGGCAGCAGTACGCTTTGTTGGCTTGGCAGGGCAGCAGCGTCTTTCTGCGTCTAACTTTGGAACTAAGAACAGAAGCCTCTGCGCTGCTGCCTTTAATAGTCAATAAAATTGAATTCATTCACGCCAAAGAGGTTGCGGCTCAAAAGCGTACAGCGGCTCAAGGAGACAAATTCGCGCGTCGCGACGGACTTTCATATCCTTGAGGTCACTCTGCAGCCGAGCCAAGGCTGAGTGTGACCCGATCCCGCAGTGATCTCGTATCATATCGTACGAAACAAAGTTGCGCAAGCTGAGTCGAGGTGAGCTGCGGGCGCGGCTCATCGCCACTTACGTATATATACGTATCTTGCCTTTCTACCACATCCCTCTACCCTTCGAGACAAACCTGGCCAGCTATCGCCTGGGCTCGTCCGTTCCGTATTCCAATCGATCAGACCTAACGCCAAGCTCGCCGTCCTCAGCAGCGTTGGCTAGAATCCCGATTGCGGGTCGAGAAGTAGCAGTACGCAGCGGTACTTGACGGCCGATTTATCGACAAAAGCTTGACCCTTGCTACGTGTTGATTGAACAGGTTACAGCCCGTCCGTCCCATTCTCCATTGCAGCGCAGAAGGCTCTGGAGAAGCTCGGGTCGTCCTCAGTAGTCCCGCTCATCCTGACGATCTATCGGTCAACAGCTTTGATTGGACGCCCACTTCCGCGCTGCGTCTGTCCGAAAGAAGCGATTGTTGCCGGCAACTTGGCTACTTCCTCCAGGCTCGTGAGCTCCGTCTGAGATCTGCTGCACGACTTCTGCAGCGCAACATCCGAAGTTTGTTGCGACCATGAGTAACAAGGTCGTCGTAAGTGTTGCTTTCCCCCTTTCTGCCGCCGTGTTTCGGTCAAACGAGCTGTACCGATCATTGAGCTCATCTGATCCAGTTGAATTGCTTCATGGTATCTAACGCCCTCCTTGCTTCTTTCCACTCTCACAGTCCCAGGTGTATCGAGGCATCATTGATGATGTCATCAACAACGTGCGTCAAGACTTTGAAGAGATGGGAATCGAAAAGGAGGTTTTGGAGGAGTTGCAAAGGGTAAGTCTTGACCGCTGAGATCTTACCCACTTTCCAGATGCTGACCTGACACTGCTTTGGATGTCAAAGTCTTGGGAAGCCAAAATCGTAGCTACGCAGGTTGCCGAATTTGAGGGTGCGCCTGCCCTCCCGCCTGCCAAGTCCCGTTCCAGCAAGAAGCCCGACCCTAAGGCCGAGGTCAAATCTGAGGATGCAGCCAACGGCCAAAGCTCCTCTGGCAACGGCACTGATCAGCACCGTTCTAAGGTCGCCCGAGCCGACGGAAACGCCGATGTAGCTGCTGGATCTGGCAGCGCCGCCAGCAACGGAGAAGGCCCTGCCAAGAAGGAGGAGGACGACGCTGCCGCCGGAGAAAAGCGGAAACGAATCAGTGACGATGACGAGATCGGAAGTGATCTCGATGACTCTGACGATGAAGACCTCGACGGAGGAGCTGATGGTGACAACGACGACATGGTCCTTTGCCTTTACGACAAGGTTCAGCGAGTCAAGAACAAGTGGAAGTGCGTTCTTAAGGACGGCGTTGCATCCATCGATGGCAGAGACTATCTCTTTGCCAAGTGCAACGGCGAGTTCGAGTGGTGAAACACCACACGACCCCCACACTTGCTTATGGTTTCTCGTTTCGTTCCGCTTGGTATCGTTCCATGCTCGTGAATACAAAAAATGATCTGATCGCAGATTACAATTCTCGCCTCAACCTCCGTCTTCTGCTCCGATTTGCTGCCCCGACAAAACAAAAACCCAACAAGTTCTTCGACTATCCTACCAAAATCTTGCCATGTTGGCATACTACCTGCATAACGTTCCATCTTGCGCACTTCTCATGACCTCATATGTACACTAGCCCCCTTTCATCGTCCTGTTTTTTCGCTTTCTCTCTTCTCTCAACTGCAATGCCACCTTTTGTCCCGGAGCGAGGCTTTGTGATTCACATCTGTTCATTTTCTGCTTGAGATGTGTAAGTGTCACAAGAGGTGGAGAGAAGCTTGAGGTAGGCTATCCTTAGTCGCCCAAGGGTGCAACCGGGCAACGGCGTTGTACCCTGTGAGAGGCTAATTGGCGCTTTCCAAAGACGGCCCGCCATCGACAGTTCGAGTGTGACCCGTCTTGTATGTGCAGAACAGGGGCGCATCCTTGAATGACGAATCAACGACAAAGTCGGCGGCTTCAGAGCGCTTGAAGGATGCTGCATCCGATATTCGTCCACCGCCCTTCTCCCTAAGTGCACCTCTAATGATGAGGAGGGCAACTAGCGGGCAGATCGGACCGAAGAAGATGTTTTCGATCTTCTCGATAGCTGGGATCACGACGGGCCGATGGACGGGCTCCAGCAAGGATTCGTTTTGTCCTTTCATACTCGTCACCACAAAGTGCAATGTATATCGGTGTCGCTTCGTTTGCTCAATTCGAAGCGAGCCGAGGCGAACACCTTTCTAGTTGCCAAAATCGCTGTCGCAGAGAGAGTTGAGCCTCAGCCCAGTTAGGAAGCAGAGCTGGATCAGCAGCATTGAATCCAGAAGCGATGCAACGGGTGTGATGCCATCGCAACGACCATCCGGAAGGTAGCTGCGCATTGAGTCAAGGAGCAGTACAGCCTCGTTCCAGCCGTACGCTGGGCGCTCGATGACTTGCGCAGGAAGAGAATGCTTTTTGATGAGGAATTCGGCGTGTCGCTTAATTGCTTTGTTGACACCACCTTCGCCATCACCGGAGTATCTGAGGACTCGCGTCTTCTCATCGTCGACCCTAGAGGCATCGCAGCTCTTCTCTCAGTACAATTGTTGACCATGAGCAAGATCGTTTGGACGTAGCTGGCCATGTTTTTGATCGATGGGCGACCCTTGCCATCCGTGCCATCCACTTCGCGTCTGAGGAAACTTAGAAAACCCCGCAGACGCTTGACCAGGGCAGAAACATCCGCCAAGTCGAGAGGATCATCTACTCCGTGCTCGTTGCACGCCTCACGGAAGGCGGGATAGAAGGTGCTGCAGAATCGAGCGAACAGATCTTTGATCTGCCGCTGCTTTGATAAAGAGGTTGATGTAAAGCTTGCAGATGCGTCATGCTCGTCGTCCAAGAGCCCCTTTAGGTCTCCCGCCTCACTCGGATTGGTGTGAGGCTCGAGCTCTCTCCTCAAACGACACAGTAGAGAGCAGGCACACAGTATGCCCGGTTGGCAATGGATCACACCAAAGATCCGCTCAACCAGCATTACACCGGCGGTATTTCCCTCTACAATATCAGCAAGCTTCGACTTGGTGAGGCTTCCGTCTCCACTCACGTTTCGCACCTCTCGCGATACTAAGAGAGTGCCTCTGTGGGCGTCAGAGCAACGGCAAGAAAGGAAAAGGGACAGTCTGCGGTCACCACCCAAGATGACGCGCAAAAGAGATCGTTGGGCTGGTCGAGACGTCGAGTCGAATCCACAAAGGATGATACGGAGCTGCAAGAGCTGTTTGCGTCGTTCGAGCACCTTGCTGGCCAGGTCAAATCCCGTCTTGGCATCACCAGATTTGATCGTCACAACAGGTCAACACACATTAAAGCAGCTCGCAAGCTTCTTGGCAATGGTGGTTTCGATGACTCCGAGCAAGCTCAACTGGAAACAGTTTTGAATCAGCTCGAGGACGTCAGCAACCGGATCAGTCGAAGATACCGGCGACTCAGCGCATTGCGTCAGGTGGCAGAACGAGAAGATCGCCGGAGGTCAAACCCTGGTCCCCAATCTGGCGAGGCAAGCTTGGAGTCCCTTCCAATCACCGTTTCTGACCTCGAAGCTGTCAAACAAGCAATCAAAGAGAACCACAACGCTCATGTTGCCGCTCTGCAGTCTCTCACATCATCGTCAGGAGATGTACACGGAGCTCAGATCTCGTTGATCACCCAATACTTGCGGATGCATCAGGGGAAGTCCCGATTTGACCTTTTGCTGGACTGGGTACAGAAGTACCGCGTATGTCCATTTTGCAGTGTTGGTCGTGGTGGCTCTCATATGAAGCTTGCATGGGCATCCAGCGATACTATCGAGGGATTCTTTGGTCCAAACGTAAAAGACGACCGGTTGAACACATGGGAACATTTGACTAAGGCACATCCCGAGCCCGTGGCTGTACTCCGTCGTGGCCATCTTCTTCACCCTGGAGTGTTTTCCAGCCCAACATCGGCGTTACCTTGGCGCTCCACCCCCTTGTCGATCATGACCCCAACATGCTCAAGAAAGTGCTCGGACCTCCAGCGCTCGACGACAAGGAAACGCTTGCCCTCCGGCTTGGCGCTCCAAGCCTTCTTCCAGACAAGGGTCGACCCTTCCTCGACGGCTCCAAAGCCGGAAAGCGGATATCCGAGAAGCTCTCCCTGGGCCAGCCTATTACATCAACTGACGATGTAGGCTACTTGCTGGACGACTTTGTGGTCGACAGACAGCGAAAATGAAAGCGGCAGAACGTCGGAGGAATTGTACGCGATGACGGCCTCCTCGAGATGGACGTGGGACGCCGAGCATCCAAGGTAGCTCAGCCTGCTGAACTGACGGCGGATTTGGCCGCCAAGCCACTCTTTGCTCCACTCCCCTAGGAATCGATTCGACTGTTACTAAGCTCACACTGTGTAGGATTTGGAATGTATGAAATTGCAACTCGTCAATGTGTGTCCCTAGGATGAGTCATGCCTATGCAGAAAATGAAGATCTGCCTCTCTCTTCCGTTAATATTGTGGTCACATCAACTGTGATCTACTCTGACCAAGTAAATGTGGAAGTATTTTCGATGGTGGCAAAGAGTGTTCGTCTGACAGATACTGTCTATGACCTTTGTGCTATGTTTCGGCGTTCACGTTGAACGGAGGCCATATGAAAAAAAAAAAAAAAACGGCAACCGGATCAGTCGAAGATACCAGCGACTCAGCGGATTGCGTCGCGCTGCTGTGTACATACAAGACGGATCACACTCGAACTGTCGATAGAGGGCCGTCTGTGGGAAGCACCAATCAGCCTCTCACAGTGTACAACGCCGTTGCCCGGTTGCAGCCCTGGGCTACCAAGGCTGTCCTACCTCAAGCTTCTCTCCACCTCTTTCAACACGACTTTGCGCAACACATCGAGTGCACGATGTGCTCGTTGAGCGGCTCACAAGTTGCCTGTTGAACAAGAGCCCAGCGCAGACAAAATGAGGATAGTCTGGCTGCGTCGTAAGTTGCTTTGACCACTGCATGACAGCTTTGCTTCCGCATCACTACTTCGAAACGAAACAAAGCACACACTATTAGACCATTTTGTCGTTTTGTTAAGGAACAACTGATTAAGGGCTACAGTACATAATTGCACATTTGAGGAGAGGTCAACAGCAAGAGGGTTGTAGCGTTTGCTAATTGAGTCATATATTAGAGGGAAAGAGAGAGAGAGAGAGAGAGAGAGAGAAAGAGAGAGAAAGATTGGCGTGAGGATTGAGAAAGGCCGAAAACGAAGCCAAAGCTTGAGCGTGTATAAGGGAATTAAAGAAACTCGAAAGACCCCTTGTAGCTTTGGGATAGGTCTTGGACGATGGAGTGTCGCGTTGTAAAGAAGTGTAAAAGAAGCGAGGATTCGACGCGTTTGAGCGGTTTGACGGTGTCGTGATGAGTAGTAGTGGTTGAAGAACCGTTAGATGCTGGGTCGCTTTTGGGCGTTGGGCTGAGGAGGTGGTGGAGGTTGCTTCCGATCAACGGGTCCTCCTCCACCGCTGCGTTGCGTGTAGAAAGTCAACTGAGAGCGCACAACATCCAGCATCTTGGCAATCGGATCGACCCCAGGTTGAGGTGGCGCCGAGAGAGAGCGTTCCAAACGATCGAGCATTTGGATCATCTCTTCGCGAACCACTTGCGAAGTGAACGCTCTGGAATCGGCGAGTTGATCCGAAAGAATCCGGATCTGGGATTCGAGGAAAGAGGCGTGTCGGATAATGGCATCGGTACGTTCGGAAAGGTCTTCAAATCGTGCAATGGCTTCAGCTCGGTCGAGGTAGGCTTCTCCTCCGCGACGTGGACCAGCACCTTCGCCAGCGGCAAAAGGGGGCCCCATACCGCCAGCGGCAAGAGGTCCACCACCGCTGGCAAGAGGCGCGCCACCTTCAGCTTTGGCTCGCATGTAACCGTATTCGTCTGCATGTTGGCCAGGTCCCATTCCACCGCCTCCTCCTCCACCAAAACGGTCACCGCCAAACCCACGCATCTCGCCACGTCGATCCGAGTATCCATGGCCATCCATCCTCTCATCTCCATACCCAAAATCACGTCGATGTCCACCTGGCCCTCCCATCATCGGGCCTCCCGGAATCGTAGCCAACGGAACCTCAGGAGAAGGCGTCGAACTCCCCCCACTCCGATCCGCCCTCATATCACCTCCACCCAAACTACCCCTCGGCGAACCACCTCTCTTCTGCCTCGAACTCTTCCTCTTAATATCGTTCAACAACGCAATCTCGCCGCGGCGGAAACTCGGATGACGAAATTCCCACACCTGAACCTCATCCGTCGGATTACCCTGGTAAGAGTGGTTCACCTTGTGGAAACCGTACATGTTGAGTTGACGAACAAACGATTGCCAGTTCGAATGCTTGAACCAATTGGGCAAGACGAGACGAGAGAATTCAGCTGGGTTGGCAACGCTGAATACTGTACCGGAGGAACCCCAACTGATGAGGTCCGAGATGGAAGGGTCTTCGAGCATCGAGTAGAGTTTGCTTACAAAACTGGGTTGTTGTTTGCCGCCAGGGCCGCCGCCTGCGCCCGGTAGGCCGGCGAGGGAAGGGTGGATCATGGGTGGATTGCCGTACGATGTGGATGGGGTAGGGCTGGGATGATGGTGCATGAGAGGGGTGCGACCGGGAGGTGGATAACCGCCGTAGGAGGGACCGTGGAAAGGCATGCCTCGTCGTGGTGAGCTGGAGTAAGGACCTCCCATTGGTCCATCATCGCGTGGTCGATGACCGTAGCCTTCCGATTCTAACGAGGCGAAACCTGGCAGTCTAGGGGGTGGCGAAGAGGGTCGATTGCGGAAACTTGACATGCTCGACATGCTCGAATCGCCTGCGTTAGGGGGAGGCATGCGCATCGAGGGCGAGTTGTACTCCATCTTGCCCTCTCCTGAGAAACGGTCGCGGGGATCACGGGGATCGCGAGGATCACGAGCATCACGAGCTTCACGCGGGTCTCGAGGATCGCGATCTGGCTCACCACCAAATCGATCTCCAACAAGTCCCCCAACGTGACGTCCTTCCTCTCTCGGACCAGGTCCGGCTTCGTAGCGACCGGAATGCGTGCGCTCGTACTCGTAGCGACGTGGTTCTGGCGCCGCGCTGGAGTCCATCCCCTCTCGCAAACGATGCTGTGGTGGTGGTGGAGCATTCTGCTGTTGTTGATGATGATGTGGGTGGTAACGAGACTCCAACGTTGCTGAAGCACTTCGACCGGCCCAATGAGCATGATGCGCTGCTGCAGATGAAGATCGGCTAGCAGTGTCTGCTGGACCCGAACCTTTGCGCTCACGTTCTGCTTCCGCCGAATCTGCTCTCGGCCTCTTGTTCATCTCGTCCGTCTCATCGAGTTCGTCCATCTCTTCTTCGTCATCCATTCCATGCGATCGTCCTTCTTCTCCAGTATGACGACCAAAACTGGGCTCGTAACGTGGTCGTTTGCGATCCGGACTGCCTGGTGGCGGCAGCGCCGCCGAAGAAGATTCCGAGTTGCCGGGACGCTGCATATCCCTTGGAACCGCTGCGTTCTTGTTAGGTGCTCGAGGCGAACTGGCCGTAAGGGAAGGTCCTAGCGCGCTGGCACGTCGTTCAGTGCTCATCATCCAGCCAGCGAGTTTTGTCGTCGGAGAAAGTGGAACCGACGCAGCGATGTCCGGGAGCGTGGCCGAGTCGCAATGAACGGAAGACTAGAAAGAAGCGCGTTAGATCCTCAAATGACCGTGTGTGGCGCGGTGGTAGGTAGATGCGCTTGGCAGTGGGTCTGTCGTTAGAGAGAGCAGCGTCGGTAAAGGGGCATGAAAGGAAGCACTTCAGGAGCCTGCGAAAGGGTAGAGAAGAAGAGTAGACTTGGCTTCTAGTAGCTGACTCTGCGCTCTCCCAAATCGTGTGCTAAAATGCTCGCCTAAAACCCAACGTTGGCGCTATTGGGCTGCAATGAGGTGACCACAAGCAAGATGCAGGGTTGCAGCGAGACCAGTTTGTGTGATCGAAGCGGGCTGCAGCCGGTGGGGAAGACCGAAACTTTGAACAAGGCTTTGGCTTGCCACGGAGAGGGAGAGAGAATGTCGAGATGAGCAATGAGTTGGACCCGAGCTACAGAACCCTTTTCTGGGCTTCGGCGGGTGGGCGTTGACCGGCAGATGCCGTTTGCAGTAGATGAGAAGAGCAGCGCCCTTTCGAGTGTGTGTAATGAAACCAATCACAAAAGCTTATCCCGTGCGTCGTACGCGGGCTTGCTTCCGTTCGAAGACGGAAAGTTTTCGGCGCAGGAGGTCTTGCTTGGTTGTGCAGAAAAGTGGAAGCCAAGACGATGCTCCACGGCGATCGTTCGGTTGATCGGTCGGTTGATGCTGTCACCGCCTGTTTCGCTGCCGATTGGGACAGATGTCACGCCACACCGGATGAATCGGTTGGCGCTTGCGTCAAACTAGGGTGATGAGTTGGATCTGACCGAGTAGACTTGGAATGAATGCGTCGCCTTCAGTAAACCGAAGGGTGCAGCTCGGTGCCGGTGGCCGGTGGGTTCGGCGTCGGAGAGCCCTAGTAAAAGGGAGCGCTGCAGGTGCAAAGGTGGGCTAAGCGCCAGAGACAAAGGGCGTGCGTGCGGTGACCGGCAGAGGCGATCGGGTCGGTTGATGAAGGTGGGAGGCGTACTTTGCGGTCAATGAAAAGAGTAGGCGTGAAGAGCAACGTTCCGAAGTAACAGATGCAGCTGTTGAGAAAAGGGCTAGTTCAATTAAATTAGATTCTGATAAAAAAAACATTCTAAATAAAATTAATGCGAATAATGCTTTTAATGAAACTT
>JAXQGJ010000324.1:0-20994 GCA_037039655.1 Pseudozyma sp. M118-08B | reverse complement strand
ACAACAATGGTTTACTATTGAAGAAGCAGAATATTTAGTGAATAAAGGTTTAGGTATTGTTGATTGGCTTCCAGGTCGAAGGGATATAAGGGCAGCCTCGCGCTGAGACTGTTGTTACAGAAGCGCAGACCCAAATCGCTAAACACTCGATGCCAGTCCAAGTCGGCGCCACGAGATGCTAGGTCCTTGACCAAGTCGAGAGTCGCAGACCATGAGGAGCTTCCTCGTCGGAATGAAGCGATGAAGAATGGCATCTTTTCGCTTTCGGCATAGCAGCCCTTGAGCATAGGTATGCAGGTGGGATGAGGTCCAATCTCGATCCAGATGTCCACGTGGATCTTGCTCTGCAAATCGAGGATGGACTCAGCGAACCGCACCGGCTGACGCACATGTTTGACGAGGTACTGCTTGTCAAAACCGTCGCTTCCCGGATCGATCAACTTGCCATGGACATTAGATGCAACGCTGACCTCCGGCTGGCGGAGATCGTGGTCAGCCGCCACCTTTCTGTACTCCTCCATAAGCGGCTCGACAGCTCTCGAATGGAAAGCGTACGGCACTGGGATGGCCATTGCCTTGATCTTGGGCTCATGATGATCGCAAAGCTTGAGCATCTTCTCCACCTCTTCCGTACATCCTGCCACTACCGTGTCGTTCGGACTGTTGAGGCAAGCGATCTCGAGATCGGTGTAGCCAGATCGCTCCAAAAGCTCCTTGACTTTGACGTGACCTTCCCGGATGGCAAGCATAGAAGACGCGTTGGGTTCGCACAGCTCCATCATGAGCATGGCACGGCGGCCGACAAGCTCGAGCATGTTTCGAAGTGACAAGACACCGGCCATCCAGAGCGCGGCATATTCGCCGAGAGAATGTCCCACGACGCATGCTGGCTTCAGTCCCCAGTCGTTCAACATCATCGCAAGGCCGACCTCAGTGGCGATCAAGGCAAGCTGATACTGTGAGGGCGTGAAACTGTCCGCTTTGCGGTCGTGTGCGCCAGGTTTCTGCGTAGAGTTCTGAGGCTTGTGAATCGGATGAATGACTTCGACCAAATTAGGGAGCTCCAAGCTCATTACCATCGAGTTGCATCGATCGATGTGGCTGCGAAAGACTGCGCTGTTCTCGTACAGCTCTCTTGCCATGTCCAGGTATTGCGCGCCTTGTCCACTGAAGGCGATGCCAATGACTCGTTCCTTGATGTCGCCACCGTCACTATCGATGCAGACGGATTCCTGACTGCTTAGGCACGTCTTTGCTTCTGACATTGTCGAAGGCGTCGCAAGGAGACGGTATGGAAACATTGGATCACTTAGACAGACGGCGCTGCAAAACTCAGTCAAGCTAACGTCCTGGTTCTCGTCGAGGAAGGCAAGGAGCCGCCTCCTCTTCGCGTCGAGCGAGAAAGAAGTCGCAGCTGAGACGAACAACAAATGTTGTTTGGACGCGGTCGAGCCGAGTTGAGGAGTCTCGCTCTCCCGAGCAGCCTGGCTCATCAGGCGGAACCTTTGGCGATAGACGGTGCCTCGATCCATAACGATAGAAGAGTTGCCGCCGGCAGCAGAGAAATTGTCAACAAGCGTGAAAGCTGAGTCTATCCGAGCCAGCTTCATTTCCTGCATAGGCACTTGGAACCCGTCGAGCGGTGGCAGCTTGGTGTTCAGCTTGGTGCGAATACCAATGTGGCGGGGAACCTCTCCATGCTCATAGATCTGAACGGTCTTGATCATGCTGCTGGCGCCTGATGCTGCTTCCGAATGGCCGATGTTGGCTTTCACCGAGCCAAGAACGAGAGATGCTTCTCTGGCCCTCTTACCTTTACCAAAGGTGTCAACGATGCCGCTGACTTCTTCAAAGTCGCCGCTCTGCGTGCCAGTGCCGTGCATCTCGATATAGGTGAAGTCTTGCGGTATCGTGTTGCTCGCCAGCATGCCAGCTTGATATAGCCTCCTCTGAGTTGGACCATGTGGATGTGTGATGGAGAAGGACTCTCCTGAGTGATTTGTTGCGGCTGAAGAGATGACTGCGAGGATGGGATCGCCATCTTTGACAGCGTCCGTCAGGCGTTTGAGCAACATGATGGAGACGGCGTCTGCACGCGAGTAGCCGGAGCCTGCATCGTCCAGCGTCATGCACTGCGACGAAGCAGAGAGGAAGAAGCCTCGATCGAGTCCAATAGTGATCTGCGGTTGCGTGAGAATGTTGACGCCCCCGGTCAGAGCAGCCGACGTCTCGCCTGAGAGTAGACTGTTGCAAGCTGCCTCCACCGCGACCAAAGCAGAGCTGCAAGCAGTATCGTAGGTGCATGCTTCGCCTCGGAAGCCGAAAGTCTCGTTTACCTTGGCAACAAGATGGGCACGATGCGTGTTGGAGACAAACTTGGCCTCAATCTTTTGGCTGAGATGCTCGCGGTAGTCGTCACTGCAGTAGGCGAGATGCGTGCTCCACTGCTCAGGGTTCTTGGGATGACGGAAGGGGGAGAAGCCGTACCCTGCTTTCTGAAGAGCTTCATAGGCTGTCAGGATGGCGACTCTTTGCTGTGGATCGATCTGAGCACAATCTTCGACGGAAGCGGCATCCCCAAGGACGCTTTTGTCGAATAGGCTAGAAGAAGCGACGAAGTTGCCGGTCTTGACGCGCATTACGTTGCGATCGCGGTACGAAGCTGAATGGTAGTCTTTATAGCGGTAGAGTCTTTCAGGAATCTGTTCAAGAGGCAAAGCGAAAGCAACTGTCAGAGGCTAGCTGTCTGGTTTTACTTGGTGTCGAAACTTGACCGGTTCAAATTCCTACTCACTTCTTCGCACATATCCTTGCCATCCTTGAGAAGTTGCCACAGCTCGTCTGCATCATTGGCTCCGGGCACACGGCATGACATGCCGATGATGGCGACCTGCTGGCATGGATTGCCTTTCACCTTGGATGACGTGACAGGCTCGTCACCGAACCGTTGCGAGTCTTTCGGATACAGCAGATTCAGCAATTTGATTGGCGTGTGCGGCATGTCATGCTTTTCGAAGCCTCGTGTCAAGCCTGTGGCACATGCATCGTTGAGAGCCCCGCCCAAGAGCAGGAAGCTGATACGTGGAGCGTATATGAGAGAACCATCGAGGCTTTCACGAACAAACCTCAAAGCTTCTTCGACTTGCTCGTCGGCTCGTCCCGTGTCCGGCGTGGTGAGGAGCTCTTCGAGGGTGGATGCACATCTGATATGGCAAGACTCTTCAACGAAGGAGGCTAGGCCCTTCATTTGCTCGACGGCGATGCCCCGTTCTTGCATACGATCCTCCAGTTTGCACCGAAGATCGGACCATTCTGCTTGATTCAGGAGCGGGATCATAGACCGTTCGACGACCGCGAAGTCTCGGATCGTAAATCTGCCGAGTTCGAGGTCTGCGAGTGTGCCAACATCCTCTGTGCCGACAGCAAGCCCACCGAGGGTGAAATGGAAGTACACATCGTCCGACCAATCCTTCGAAGCTTCAGAGAATGCCTCCATGTCACCGCGAATCGTGACTCTCTGCTTTCCCAGGGTCATTTTGCCCAAATTTCCCGTGTCCAGGTAGAAGTCAAGCCAGCTCGCAAGCTTGATCACCTCGATCGCTTTAGCAACCAGTTCGAGACTGTCAGTGACATCGGTTGTTTGAAGCAGCCGAATGGTCAGGGTGGATTCAGGATCCCATACTGCAGCATACTTGTCGTTCATCGCATTCTTGAAGTCTTGACGCGTCGCCAGCACAACACCGATCTGAGCCAAGGTGGTTAGGGAGAGCGTGTATGGCAACAGTGTCTTGACGTAGTCTGCGTGGCAGAGCTCCTTGAAGGTGGCAGGTAGAGCGGGAACATTCTCTCGACCCTCTCCAGCTAGCTTGGTGGCTGCGTGAACTTCGTGAAGCAATGCTTGATATGCCGACTCCAGGTATGCGTTCAGAATGGCATCGTAGAGAGACTTGTGGTGGAGCAGTCGAAACGTCGATGCTCGTAAGACATTTTGATAGGAAGCGTAGAGGAAGATGACTTTGTGGTTATGGCCTCCTGGAGGACCTGGGTCGATGGCGGACGGCATCCCGTGCAGGAAGCGTCATTAGTGGAGTGCTTCAGTAGATGCAGATTTGGACGTCGCGCTGTTCGGAACAGGCGCTATATATATATGATTGAGACAGCTCGGGAAGTGTCCATATTTCCCGCTCTCTCCTGCTTGCTTCGAAACGAGTGTCGCGAGCAGTTACCTCTGGCTTTCAGATCACAGTTGCGTCGTGTCGGGACTCAGCAGTGCAAGACCACAAGACACATTCGTTCCGACGGTCACCTAGAATGGCTATGCCCAACAAGGGCGGGAAGACTGAGGGCGTGAGATTGTTCAGCTTTTCTTCTTCTGGTCTTTGACTGGAGGACTTGCTTCCGCTGTGACGGTAGCGAAAGTCACAAGTGCGTAGCTTGTGACCTTTATGGATTCAACGTGTGAACCCGACGGAACGCTCGTCGGTGGACCCGACCATCGTGAGAGCTTCGAAGCAAAGGCGTAGAGTAACTTGTCGGCGTGTGACTTTGATACGGAAGCTTTCCGATAAGAGGTCTCGGCCATCAGGAGTATATAAGGACGTATCGCCGTTCCGTCGGAAGAAGGTTTGCTTCGAGATCACTATCGGACTACGCCGACGACCGTGTGTATTGCTCAACACATGCGGCCCAGTCTCACACCGACGCCATCGTGATATAGTTGACAGCCCCGGGTGAGGCCCGACGCAAAGCTTTGTAGCTACGTCGCTTGCGTGGAGCACTTGTCATCACCGTCATTGGACTGCAAGGTCGAAAGGACCCAGATCGGATGGCTGTTCTGAGGCCTGCTACGCATGCGTGTGACTTGTGGGAGTTGCAGACGTTGGCGCATCAACCATGAAGGCAGCTCTTTAGGGTGATCCGACACCTGATTCGTGTCCTACTCTGGCCGGAACGAAAAGATGAGCAACAAGTTGTGACGGAGGCGGAGGTTGCGGATCAGAAGAAAGAAGAAGTGACGTTGAGATGCAGTGACACTGAGCTGAAGGTTGTGCTGCACTGTTCCGATTTCTATCGGATGTGCCGCATGCTGACGGACGCGTGTGATTTCCTTTGTTGTCGGTGACGACGCTCGTGACGCGGAAAAAAAGGTCCGGCGAAGCAGCACAAAGGAGTTCAGGGCCGGAAGCCTCTTCTTTGCGCCACTCGAGCATGCTGCTCCATGAGGTGACAATGTGACAATGGAATGTCGGGATTGCGCCGAGGATCAAGTGATGGCGAGAACAGTGATATGCGGTACGTCACGCAGAAGCAGCCAGACGGCTCAAGGGCGCCATTCCATCCGCTCAGTCGAACCATGCTGCGACGCCTACTATGCAGCATGGCGTCAGGAAGGTCTCGCTCGTGAATCCTTGGTGCACCTCTTCAACGTCACCTTGTTATTTTTCCGATCTTTAGTGGGACTGACTTGCGAGTCTGTGAGCTGAGGTTCAAGTGGGGCCTCCTCAGCTGCACCAGCGGCTCGCAGCTGCATTGCACAGTGTCGGTGTCACTTCCAAGCTGTGGTCCGCTACTTAAGGAGAATTAGTGTTACTCAGTCCATTCGGACGTCCAAATCCACCCTCGTACCGATCAACCTCCTCCCCTCTCTCTCCCGCGTCGCCGATCTTGGCTGTGGAGAATGATGCCGAGACGCAAGCTGAGGCTGCTCGCATTGCATGGCAAGGGCACCTCGGCCAGGATCATGAAGTCGCAGATCAAGCCCATCATCGATGTTCTTGGCGACATCCTCGTGGTCGACTATATGGATGGCGGCGAAATTTCCGCCCCTTATCAACGTGAGTTTCTACGACACGCAAGCGAGGACTGCTATAGGATAGCAGCATTGGTTACTTAACACGTTTTTCGATTTCCTCTTCTTATTGCCTCGCCTCACATCTACAGGCATCGAAAGCATGTTTCCGAAAGACACGTACTATGCATGGTACGAGCAGCCGAGCCGTGCCGCCTTGCAAGCTGCGCACAATCGGGTTGCAGAGCGCCTCACAATGCCGAACAACGACTTGTCAAAGCAGCATCAGAAGGTCGCGGTGACCATCACTACACGGTTTCAGCAGAGGACTTTCGACGTCTTGACCCCGCCCGAAACTACTACCTTGGCTACTCCTAGCCCTTTCCCCTTCTGCCCGATGTTTGTTCAGCCTCAGCCTAGCAGCCATAAGTTCGGCACTATCAAAAGCGATGGCAAAGGAGCAGCACACCGAAGATTCGCTCATCTGATGAACGGCGCCGACACGCCAGACACAGCTCCTAGTACGGGAGGGCCGATGACACCTTTGGACGCTCAAGCTGAATCATATGACGGCTTGATCTGTTTCTCGCAAGGATGTGCCGTGGCGACCGGCTTGCTGCTCGACCTCAGCACCAGAATTGGTAGCAATGGAAGTCTGCCGGTACGCTTTGTCATTTTCATCTGCGGCAGCAGACCTTTTGACGGCGAAGGAACAATGCAGCAAGTCGACGCGGCCAACGTGATGCCGATAAGGTTGCCTAGTATTCATATCCATGGTCGAAAAGATCCACGCTTGGACGAATCAAAGAGGCTTGCATCATTGTTTGACGAAGAGGGCAAGCAAATCATCGAGCTTGACATTGGTCACTGTCCTCCGAGGCGTTCCTCCGACGTGAGCGTGGTCGCAAGCGCTATTCGCCGCACACTTGCCCCTATGGCCTGAACATGTAGGGAGGTCCTTTCGTCTTCATGAAAAGATAGCTGCTCTGATAACGTGAATCGAACCAAATGCTGAGCTTGCCAATTCGATTGACGTGAGCTTTGAGACTGTGACTGCACACGGAAGCGTTGTGCGCAGCGCCTAGTCATAGAGAAAAGAGGAGGACCAGCCACGTGGGAGAGGAAAGTGGCGCGTTTAGGGCTGTGAGCTTCTAGACTCGACCCTGACCGGCGGCTATGAAAGAGCAGGAAAGAAGCTTCCCTGCGTTCGCCAAGACGGCTCTGCCTCTGCTACATGGCTTCAAGTCCATTGCAGAAATTGCTTGGCTTGCACTCAAACTCTGCTAGTTTGTTGCTGATGCTAATATCAGGTGTTCCGAGTATCAGTTACGAGTGAGAGAGGAAGGCACAGCCAGAGGCTCATGTCGAATTTGGATTCAAGACTGGAACGGCTGCAGCTCTGTCCCGAGGTGAGACCCTTGTTTTAGTACACCGCCACATGGAAGTTGCAGCTCGATTCTGATTGGAGTGGCAATTATTCCATCAACGTGGCCTGTACTTTGTGTCTCAGGCGAGAGTTGTGCAGCATTGGACCCTTGTATTGGACGTTACCATTACTCAATTAACGAACTGGACATCTTGGCAAGTGAGCGGGGCAAAGGATCAAGTTCGGTGAGCTCGGACGAGAATGCGCCGGTCAACTGACTCTTCAATGTTTGCATGAGCAGAGCTCGAGGAATTACCCTTTGACTTGCTTCGACGTGCAGGAAGAATCGCATCGGCACCGATGGCGGCGTTGCGGGTCAGAGTCGCACGACCTCTGCGTGCCATGCTAAGGTGCTTTTTGTGGAGAGATGACACTGCCGCTTCATCCGATGAGCACTGGAAGTCATCCATTGGCAATGCGATCCTTGCAAAATTGTCGGATGTAGAAGAGGCGGGAAAGACCTCTCGGAAGACACACCGAACGAGAAGCGGAACCTGTACAAGTCTGCACATCGGAAGCAACGCTCCGCTTCATGCTAAGAATGCATTTCCCACAGCGGCAAAGCCGATTGCGTGACGCTGTACAGCTGTCAGTTCCTTCCTTATCGTCACTCGCAAGAGCATGCTCTCGTTTGCTGTTGTCGGAAGGACCATGCTACAGCCTCATTAGGGCGATACGCGGTTCGGATGGGCTCCGAACTGCTTCTGGTGCCCTTGATCACAAATGCTATGTGTCAGTCAGTGTCTCCCGGTACATCTAGTCAAGATTCGCAGATTGTCTCCAGCTGTAATGACCTCTCCTTTCTTTCGCGGACAGTCCTGCTTCTCAGAGATGTGTGCTTTAGGCGCACCATGCATAAGATGCAGCTGCCAGCTCCGGTCACTTCACCGTTCGATGATTTTGTTTTGATTCTTTATGTATTTTGGTTTTCCTCCCTGTCCGCTGCCACACAGCCTTGTGCTGCTGATTGGAGCGCCCCATCTTTTGTTTCGCCTGCCAAATTTAGGAGGTGCAGGGGCAATTTCTCGGGAAAGGGTTGGAAGAGTCACTGCTGAGCGGCTGCGATAAAGGAGGCAAAAAATGGAAGAATTGACTCGGCTGTTCTCTCAAGAAGGGCTTTTTTTGAGCCAACCAACACTCACAGTGCCATTCACTCACACTTGCACATTTGACTAGCTCACAGGCCATCCTTTTTTTTCTTTCTTTTGAAATGGAACACGCCGGCGAGTGTCTCTGAGCTTGCAGTTCAACCGAAAAGAGGATTTCGATGAGCCAGTCGGCCTCTTTCGCTCAGCTCTCAAAAGTGTCAATTGCCGTTCGGTTCGCTCGAGCCTCTTGCACCTTCAACTTGACCTTCACCTTCACCTTTCGCATCATCTCATCTTCCTACTCCTCGACCAAAACTGTTTTGCTTGCTGACATAGTTACTCACTCGCACGCACGCTTCTGAATACGACAAGCTGGCACCTTCCCCTTCCAGCGCACGCCCCACACCATCAAGCAAGCGGGGACTCACATTCTTCCTTCCGGACCTCGAATCCACATATCCAACCTCTCTCGAGGCTGGGACCTCATCTATCGTGATTGATCATTCGTAATTCACCGCTCAGGGACCACCTCCTTCCTCTCTTCCTTCCGACGGACACGCTGGCTTCATTTGCAGCCTTAGAATTGGACCCGGCGTAACGCACTTCCCTTGTCTAGACCACCACGTCTTGGCAAACAACGCTCTTCTGCCAGCTCTACACATTATCGACCCACCTCACTCCGCCTCCGACAAATAGACAGTCGGCATCGACGTCACAGCTCATGCACGCTGCCTTGCTCGCCCACTTGTAGACCATCCGCCGCCGTTGACTTGGATCAAAGCTCAGGACTGCCATTCTGATCAGCGCTTGATCGCAATCACGAACAATCATCTTGAAGGACTTCCGACTCTCTCGCTGTTATAAGGTCGAAACTCGTACTTGACATCCCACTGCTGGCAATTTGCCTCACCTTCGTCATCATGACGGGTGCTGAGCGCCGCAACCATCCCGGCCATCTCGGTACTATGCCCTTGCGGTCGCCTCTCTCCCGCAGCCCCTCCCCCTCCAAGAAGCATCAGGCTTCTTCATCTACCTCACAGCAGCTCAACAATAGATCCTCGCTGGCTCAAAGGAGTCTTCAGCATCCTCACTTTGACGCACACAACTTCTCCACCAACCCCGACTTTTTCAACAACCTTGGCGCCACTCCCAACTATGAGCTGCCTGCAGAAGGGCTCTTTACCGGAGATGCCAGCCAAGCTTCTTCTTCGACCTCTTCCAACTCATATTGGCTTCCCGAGAATCGCTCTCAGTCTGTACCGCCGAGGATAGCTGTCGAAAGCGCTCGTAACTCGGGCATCAAACGGGCTGTGCCACTCATCGATACCAGCGGACGACCCCATACGCGTAGAGATAGTCTCATGGAAGAATCAGAAAAGCGTCCTACGAGTCCGCATATCACTTCCGCCACACCCACCAGCGCTCGTCATCACCATCCCTTCTCTTCCCAGCATCAATCTACATCACGCTCTGGCTCCTTCCATGAGCAGGATCCTCACACCGCTCGCCAGATCAAGAACCAAGCAGTGCATCGAGTCGCTTCTCCTTCGCTGCTCAACTCGGGCATCGGTCGAGCTGCCGTTTCTGCCGCACAATCCATTATGGATGCAATGGCAGGCCGCGCTTCACCCGTCACCGTTCGTTCTAAGCATCCTTCACACGACGATAGAGACAGTGCCAGCGACGACGAGGCAGGCAAAGGTCATGGCCGTAAAGCTGCTGCATCCGTCGCAGCACGCTTCACGCCGTCCATCTATCACCCACGGCAGCAGCAGCATGGCCACCACGCTCACTTCAGCGACAAGTCGCGGCCACCTTCTGCGATTGACCATGCAGAATCGCCCTCTGGCTTCAGCGCCGACATTGCTTGGCGTGCCAGCATCTCGGAATCTCGCAGAGCTACGCCCGCGGCATACCGACCTCGTCCAGGCTCCCCACCAAGACGGCGTGCCAGTATGCACTACGATCAGCAACCAACTGGAGACGACAGCACCGACATGCAGTTGCCACATGGTCACAAATTGACACATTCGTCCATCTTGATCGGTTCACCCATCGTTATCCCGCAAGCGCGCAGAGGTGCTGTCAGATTACGCCCAAGACGCAGAAGAAAGGTGGCACGCCCGATCAAGCCCAAGCGCACGCTCAAGCAGAATGTTCTTGTCTTCATCGCCACCATCGCACACTTCGTTCGTCTACTCGCATCACCAGTTGAGGCGTTCCGTCGGTTTAGGGAGTACTGCATCGACACACGCATTTCGATTGATGACGCTTTTCGCAACCCACAGACGGGCATGCGTAGCTACTACCCTCCCTGGCTCCAGGCTTACGTACCGCTCCTCATCTGGCTGGGTATCAGCTTGAGCAGTACAGCGCTCGTCATCACCTTCCATACCGAAGTGTTCGTTGCACTCGACCACATGGCTACCTATCTGCAAGGCTTGGGATTATGGGGTAAAGTGATGCTTGGCTCGCTCATCTTCCTCACCACCTTCCCGCCCTTGCCGCTCTATTCGACCCTCATCATGCTCTGCGGTTTCACGTTCGGTTTGTGGCAAGGCTTCATCATCAGCTACATTGCCGCTCTTGCTGGTGCCATTGTGGTGTTCGTCCTCAGTCGATCGCTGCTCCGGGAATGGATGGTGGGATTGCTCAACAAGAGCGGTGGCCTCAAGAAGGTGGTCCGCGCGATCGAGAAGCAGCCCAAGCTGCTTTTTCTCGTTCGACTCGCGCCGTATCCCTACAATCTCATGAACACGTTGCTCGCCAGTTCGCCGACGCTGACGATGCGCACCTATGTCACGTGCACGGCACTGGCACTGCCCAAGCTGCTGATTCACACAGGACTTGGAACATCGATCAAGAACTTTGCTGCATACAACGGCGCCGGAGAGGGTGTCAGTAAGGAAGAGGCGGAAGCATCACAGACGGCAGAGAAGGTCAAGAAGTGGGCTGGACTGGTTGGAATCGGTCTTTGTGTCGGTATCATGATTTACTTGCTCTCTGTAGCGAGGAAAGCGGTAGACGAGCTGGATGATGAAGATGATGAAGGCTACGAAGACGTGCTATTCGACGAAGATGGCGAGGAGCTGCTTTCGTCCGATTATGATGAGGATGAGGAAGACGTTAGCGGCGGTGTTGGCATTGACGGACGCGACCATGGCGGCGGAGTCGATATGCGAGAACGTGCCGGACCATCCACTTTGGGTTTCCGAAACGGTTACGCGCCAATCACCTCTTCACCCGAAGAACGATTGCGTCAGAGCATGCGCCATCCTCAAGCCGCACCGGGACCTCTAGTCCTTCCTGGCTCGACCTACGAACGTGCATCCGGATCAGGCTCCTTTGACGGCAGAGTATCTCTCAGTGGAAGCGGCTCTGTCGGAAACCACTCGATCGATTTGGCCGATAAAATTGCCGAAATGGAAGCTCACGCTGAGAATATGACCTTCGAATCACCTCTGCACAACGGCGTCGAGCATGGCGAAGTAGAAGCTTCTCCGCGATGGTCGCCCATGGTAGCGAGTCTGGGGCAGAGCGTAGATACGGCAGATACAGTCAAGAACGAGAAGCCATTCTTCTTGGACCATCAGGACGAGCTGGATGACCTCGATCAGCATCTGCCATCTTCGCAACCTCGTTCCTCGTAATCACATTGATTGGCATTTCTTCAGCAACATTCTTTGTATACACATTCATTCCTTTTTGCATGATACATCGCATTCTTTCTGCCATCATAGTGAGAGTAATTTGATCCGACGCTGGATGCTTTGGCTGCTCTTGACTGTGCCTTATCGCTTTCAGATTCTTGGTAGGACGTTGCCGAGAAATCCGGCCCTTCAGAAGGCGACGGAAATGGCTGGGCGCGGATCCAACTTTTTACGCCCCGATCTCAAGGTTTTGCTTCTTCTCACATACAGACCACCATCATCACCATCATTTTCTACTATCCCTCAACTTTGTTCTCGTCTCACCTGACGAAAGCGCATGCTGCGATCAAGCCTGGCATCCACCCGATTGTTCATCTCATCTCGACCCGCTCAAAGCTTTCTTCGTATACAGCCTCGAATTTCTTACCGACCTTTACGTGGTTTCAGCCGATTAAACGCAGTCAAGATGGCCGAGAGCGCACCTAAAAGGTCTAAGGTCGATGGACAAGGTACGTCTCCGATCTCATTTTCGCTTCGATCGCTTGTGCAGGGTGGTGAGGTGGGTGCGAAGGCTTTGTAGTTGCGGAGTGGATACACCTTTGACAACGACAAAGCTTTGAGGAGGAACAAAAGAAGCGGATGGCTCGTGCGATCAACAAAAAAAAAGGTTGCGGCACGCAATATGTGGTTCTGCGCAGAAGAAATCGGGCAAAATTGCAAAGAGCGGGAGCAGGCTAGAAAAATCTTCTTGCGCACAGAGCAAGAGAGAAAGTTTAAACTCCCTTCTTTTCTCCCTTGCTATCTTTTGCTTGCTCACCATCACTTTTTTGTCTGAACCGCTTTGGCATTTGGTTCTGACACTTTTCCATTCATCTCTCTCCTATCTCACTCCATTTGGACCGCTACGCTTGCCTCCGACACGTATCCGCGATGCCAGAACACATCATCACCCACAGTGGAACTTTTCACGCCGACGAAGCGCTCGCCGTCAACCTTTTGCGTACTCTTCCGCGCTTCGCCAACGCTCCCCTCACCCGCACGCGCGATGCCGCGACCATCGATTCCGGATCGATCGTCGTCGATGTAGGTGCCACTTACGATCCTGCCACCCACCGATACGATCACCACCAGCGTGGATTCGAGGAGGTGTTCGATGCCAACCATTCGACTAAGCTTTCTTCCGCCGGTTTGGTGTGGAAGCATTTCGGCAAGGAGATCGTCGCTACGCACCTGAAGTTGGAGGACCAGCAAGTGGTGGAATTGTTGTGGCTGAAGCTGTACGATGACTTTGTCGAGGCCATCGATGGGATTGATAACGGCGTTTCGCAGTACCCTGCTGATCTCAAGCCCAAGTACAAGAGTCGTACGGATCTCAGCGCGAGAGTAGGCTACATGAACCCGAGCTGGAACGAGAAGGCGGACAACGCTGAACTCGATGCCAGGTTCGAAAAAGCCTCCGCCCTCGCTGGCGGAGAGTTCTTCCAGCGACTCGATTACACGTATAAGAGCTGGTTGCCCGCTAGGCAGATCGTTGTCGACGCTCTGAACAGGAGGACTCATCCTCAGTTGTTGGTCTTTGACGAATTCGCGAGTTGGAAAGACCACCTTTTTACGCTCGAGAAGGATCTCAATATTGCGCCTACGGAGAGGCCGATTTACGTCGTTTACCCGGATGAGAGCGGCAAGTGGAGGGTTCAAGCTGTTCCGGTGTCGCCCGAGAGTTTTGTTAGCCGCAAAGCTCTGCCTGAGCCTTGGAGGGGGATTAGGGACCAAGCGTTGAGCGAGTTGACGGGGATTGAGGGGTGCATCTTTGTTCATCAGAGTGGATTCATTGGGGGTAATGCGACAAAGGAAGGTGCGATCAAGATGGCGAGCGATGGATTGCAGCATACCGGCGTTCCGTTTATTCACTCTGCCAGCGTTGGTGGAGGGGAGGGGGATGTTCATTCGCACAGCCACGCCGCAGGAGCAGCTGACCATGGACATACGCACGATATCATGGATCATCCGGGCAAATTCAACGATCGCGAGTTGCCCAATTACGAAAACCGTAACTGGGACGAGAGGGCGTTTACCGTGGGGATCGGTGGACCTGTTGGATCTGGTAAAACGGCGCTCTTGCTTTCGCTGTGTCGCAAGTTGAGGGAGAAATACAACATCGCCGTTGTAACGAACGATATTTTCACCCGCGAAGATCAGGAGTTCCTTCGTAAGCACTCTGCTCTCTCTCCGGAGAGCAAGATTCGTGCGATCGAAACGGGCGGTTGCCCCCACGCAGCTATTCGCGAAGACATCTCGGCCAACTTGGAAGCTTTGGAGCAGTTGCAGGCGGAATTCAACACTCAACTCCTCTTCGTCGAATCCGGAGGCGACAACCTCGCCGCCGCCTATAGCGTTGAACTTGCCGACTTCCATGTTTACGTTATCGACGTTGCAGGAGGCGATAAGGTTCCTCGTAAAGGTGGACCTAGCATTACGCAGAGTGACGTGCTGGTGATTAACAAGATCGATTTGGCAGATCAGGTGGGCGCGGATTTGGGAGTGATGAAGAGGGATGCGGAGAAGGTGAGGGATGGTGGTCCGACGGTGTTTACGAGTGTCAAGTTGGATCAGGGGGTGGATGCGGTTGTGGAGATGGTGTTGGCTGCGAGGAGGATTGCTGGTGCGGAGAAGGCTGGGAAGGGGCCTCAGTAGGGCGGGATGACGATGATGGAGAGGAGAAGAGTTGTGACTTTGTGATGCTTTGAAGTGGAAATGATACATTTTTTTGTACTCGTAGTCGGATGCGCATTCTCAGAGTGTGTATGTGTCTGCGTATATGTGTTGGCATTCGACCAACTCAGCTCTCCATCCAACGCTCAGCCTCACAAGCCTCACAGCTCTCGATCGCTCTCACGAACACAGCCCATTCATCTGCCACACACCAACAGCTCTCTCTCTACAAAATTACAATACGTATCTTCTTATTCCGATCTTCTTCCTCTCCAAACCAGCTTCTTGTTCACAGTTTAGCCTTGTCGACCTTATCCCCCTCAATCACGACAAAGCAGTTCTGTGCGCAAAGTGGGAACTTGCTACCATACTCTTTAGCTTGTGCGCTGCTCGCCTGACCCTGTGCATTTCTCGCTGCAATTCCTTGGGCGATCACTGCGAGTCGGAACCAGGCCCATGCTTTGGCAGCTGTCCAATTCGGGATGGGATACTGTCTGTTTGTGCCCTTGCAGTACTGTTCGATCAGGACGCTTTCAACCGGAGTGGGGGAGATTTCGGGGGAAAGATTGCCGAGGGCGAGTAAGAGGCCTCCTTCGCGACGGGATTTTTCCCATCCGCTTGGATCGTTGATGCTCTCGGGTGTCGAACAGGGAATCGAATAGGGTTGGAGAAGGTTCGCTAGATCGCTGAGAGGGTGTCCGAGGGTGGAGAGTTCCCAATCTAGGATACCGATCACGCGAGGTTCAGTGGGATGGTAGATGAGGTTATCGATCTTGTAGTCGCCGTGAACAATGGTGTTTTCGTCCTTGGGCATGTTTTCGCTGAACCAAGCGAGGAACTTTTCACCGCCAGGGAGAGGGCCGACTGTTTTACCGGGTTGATCTTTTTCTTCGACTTTAGCTTGGATGCTCGAGACTTTGCCTAGCGATTTCATTTGGCGTGTGTAGAAGCCAGCGTTCTTTCCGTAGTCTCCCAGACCGATGGAATCGGGTTTGATGCGGTGGAGAGCGGCAAGGGTGTCGATAGCGCTCAACCAGCATTTGCGACGTTCCTCCTTATCGGCGAGCTGCAGGAAGCGATAGTCTTCGAAAATGCGTCCATCGATGAATTGCATAATGTAGAACGCCGTTCCTACCACCGCCTTGTCTTCGCATAGACAAAACACCTCCGGCACCGGCACCTTGTCTTTTGAACCCTCCGGCAACTTCGAAGTATACGTTCCTACAGCTTTGAGAATCTTGTACTCCCTCTCAACAGCGTGAGCGGTAGAGCTGAGCAAAGATCCGGGCGGTTTCTTGCGCAATACATATTTCGTCTTCTTCTGATCAAACAAAATATATGTTGGGTTAGACTGTCCAAAGCTGAATTGCTTGACAGTGACAGGAGACGCAATGGCGGGGACATTGGCTTTGAGGTAAGAGTTGAGAGCATCGACGTTGAAGGCGTGTCGAACATCGCCGTAGTGTTGGCCAACTTTGTCTTCTTCTGCGCCCATTTTTGCTGCGTTGTTTCTATCTCGAGAGAAGGACCGATTCAAACGGAGGAAAGAAGGGGGGGAAAATGTGAAGACGATGAAGGACGAGGAATCGACTTGGAAGGGTGTGGAGAGAAGTGTCAGGATGGGATGAAGGATCAAAGTTGCGGGGCAAAAGTTAGCAGTGTGATGTGCTACCCTTCGCTGTGTGCTTGCTACACGCAAGGTGGTTGGTCTGTGTGTAACCGGCGTTAAGGGTACAAATCATGCCGGTTACACGGTTAAGCACTCCGTTTCTCACAATTTTCAAGAATTTAGAAAAAAGTGGCGTCAAAGAGGCAATCACCGGACAAGCCAAGCACAGAAGTTCCGGCTTTGACAGACCGGTTGCCGCCCAAATTTCCACTCTTTTTGAATGTTATCGCCTCTCTGTTTTCGCCAAGTTCTTGTCCTCGCTCGCTCGTTTCGGATGAACTTCCGGCAAATACACTCCAACTCAATGCGGGCCCCCACGTCCAATGCATTGGCAGCAGCAACCCAACTTGTATCACTCACACTGCATTGAGCCTTCATTGAATTCGCAATCGTGTCCAGATACGGACAAGAAGCCAAAGTGTAAAGAGCAACGGACAGCTGACATTATGAGAGAAGCAGAGAACAACAGGTCGCGGGAGCGCTACTATTGAGTCCAAATAGAGATTAAAGATTATTGTAAGAGTACAGAGATATCGGAAGAAAAACGAGCAGAAAGAGGAACATGGTATCTTTTCGAGAGCCGGGGAGAAGTAGAGACGGTAGATGGGGTTACTGCATTCCGAAATAAGTCTGCTCGCCCTGCTGCGTTTCGACCGAGTTCTTGGGCGAAAACTCCGGTCCTCCCAATGTGATCGGCTTCCATTGAGCCGCATGTCACGCTTTCCGGTTCGTCTTCCGATGCCGATGATATATCTTACGCTCCTCTCGGATGGAGAGAAGAGTCGAGTCAAGTCAACCTATCGAGATCGAACAGAGCGTGTAGAAAGCGCGACGCACGCTTAAAGCCAGCCAATCAAACCCTTGTTGCGGGCGCCCAGGATGGCCGAAACGAGCAAGACGATCAGAACGAGGCGTCGTCGGATCAAGCCTTGTCCAGACTCTTGACCCGGACGGTAATCCAGATCGTATCGTCGAAAGTGCGAGAGAGGGAGGGGAAGTCCAAATCAAAAAGAGAGTGCGGGATAGAAGGTCCGAACGCACGCGCGCGTGAAATTGACGTCCAGCCAGCACAGCAACATATCATATTTTTTAATATATTTTGATTAACTGAAATCTTTAAATCTTCATTTATCTCAGGTAGTTCTGGGAATTCATNTGATTTTCAATAGTTTCTATTTTTATTGTTGAGTTTGGAAGTTTTCTAATTATTTCACCAAATATTTTAGCATCAATATCTTGAAATTTTTGGCGTGTTCCGCGTGTGTGTGTGTGTTGGGTGTCTCAAAAAGCGACATGCGAAGAGCGCGGCTACGCGTGTGTGTCTGTCTGCATCACGCTCGAAATAGATTTCTTTCCGCTGCTGCACAACGCAGATCAGTAGCAAGATGCCAAAAAAAGCATGGTGTTAGGTCGATATTGTTCTTCAATTAAAACACGAAAATGCCCGCCAGAAAGAGGAGATGTTGTCTGCCTTCTGCCATCATTCTGATGAGGAGACGGCATCGTTGTCTTCAGGCTTCGCAGCATAGAGTTGTACAGACAGAAGATTCGCCTCTGATGAGCATCTTAGCCTCGGCAATGAGACTCAATTCCATGCTTGATACCAAGCGTCGGTCTGTATTGTGGACAAGCAAGCGAGATCGAGCTTCTGAATGCGAGGTAGTGGCCTATAAAGATCTTGGTGATGTCAAGACGGCGTTCTAGCTCGGGAAAGTTTCATGCGAACTGAGCATCGTCTCTTTGCTGGTCAGGTCGCCAAATTGTACCCTCTCTCGTCATCCCAGGTATGATGCAAGTGCGAATCACGTTTGTTCACATTGACCTGCGATCCTTGCTTGCTTGATTACGATTCTCTGAAAGCTGTATCCTCTACGCTTACCGACACAAGGGCGTCCAAGCAAGAGAGTGAGTGGAATGAGGCTGGTGCCTGCGTCTGGCTTGCCGCAAAACAAACAGTCGAATCTAGAAGCGGTGATGTGGTGCTTCCGGCCCGATTTGCGGAGACCCTGCGGAAACGCAGACCGTTGCCGGCGACGCGAGATGCAGGCTCGAAAACGTGCGCAACCAAGATATCAATTTCCTACCTCACGTTCTTCTCGCTTGTCATCGCTAGCTTTCAATGAACGGCCGTCATCTTCGAGGTCAGCCTTGTGACGCCATCATTGGTCCGAATCGTGGTCACACGAGTAGTGTCGAAGCGTGCAACATGGGAGAGGCAGTGACACGGTGTGCCGTCCCACGGAAACAGGACGCTGTTTGAAAACCCGGGAGGGATCCGAAAGGTATAGCGTCTTCGAATGGCGACATTTCGCAAGAGTTGGCGTACTTGATTCCAGATATGGTGAAATAAAGAAATGAAAAAGAGGAAAAGGTACCCACCGGAATCAAAGCTGGTGCGGCGGAATCTAAAATAACGAGGGGAGAGCCCGTCTTTTTACCCATTTGACTTTCACTTGGCCGTTCCGCCCACAGGGCACAGTCAAGTACTCCTGCTCCTGACGATGAGAGTGCTGCAACTCTGTTGAGACGAATGCATTGCCATCTGGGCTGTCTGCACTGCTGGCCTTCTACAGTTTGTCTGGCTTAGCTGTCATCCTCGTCATAGTATGTATTCGGTCCGAAGGTCGCATTCAAGCGTGACAGTAGCTGCCCACAGCCACGACAATAAAAGTTGACGGAGACACAAGCAAACGTAGTGAGAGCGAGACATCATGCTGTACCTTCACGCTCGTTCCAAGGCATCGGCGCCTCATAACCGACTTCCAATTGCAGATGAGGAGTCCTCGTAAAAGCCGTGCTTAACAGCATCGCTTGCAGAGCCGAGGTGTTCACGGGAAAGCAAAAGCCACACATTCATTAATCGAGCTTCTATGCCAAGACAAGGATGCTGAATGGCATTTTGCAAGTCCGCCAAGATTTCTGGTCCCGACTACACCACTTTTTCGCCTGCCTGCATGCAGATCGTTTTTCTGAGCCTCAAACGTCTAAATTCTCACATACAGTACACTGCAGCAACTCTGCACTCTGCACAGGTTTTGACCCGCAATGTGGCAAGTCTGGACTGCTTCTACAGCTGATGCTGCTGCCAGATTGCTCGCGTGCACGCTTGCTTGCTTGCTGGTTGGCTGAGTTGTGAACGTGTAAAGTGCTCGGTCGACATTGTTTGTACCCGTGATGTAGCACTCTTGGAGAGCCTCAGGGTTAAGGTCTAGACAACTTCCCCATCCGCTGGCCGTTCATATATACATGATGGATGCCTCAAGGAACATTGCGAAGACCCGGTTCCGCTATAGATCTATCTGTTACCGACTAGCCCATCCTCATCATCCAACTTATTCACGGTCACACGACATCTCTTCTAACAGTCTAAGGGGTGAAGTCGGCTGCCTCGACAGCTCAATCTGAACCCAAGCATGAGAGACCGCAGCTCGAGCCTGTTCGGGAGGCTAACATTGAGGTCAAAGCGCCAAACTCCCAACTCTTCGTCCTCGTCCAATCATTCCACCTCCAGCGCAATCACCACACCCGAAACCGAGACCCCCGCTTCCTTCTCGGGCCCGGCCGACTACGGACTTGGCTATTCGAGCATCAACCATGAACGCTCTTCCAGCTACAATGGCAAGCGCACCAGTCAAGCTGTACTGTCACGTCCAATAGAGTTTGACCGATACGCAGAAACGAGCCCCAGTCAGAGTCAAACTCAAACTCAAACTCAGACACAAAAGCACAAGGGACTGCGCAGCAACACCATTGGCCGCTACAACAGGATCAGCACTGTTCATGCCGAAGAAGATCCGCTTTTCGTCGAAGTCGTCCATGAAGCTGCACCTGCGCCGACGATTCAATCTACTGTCCGAGCACAGTCTTCATCTGGCTCATCAACGCGCACTTTGTCACCCCAACTATCCGCAGCTGCATTTGAAACACCTCGGCCGCAGTCACCTTTTGCCATCACAAGCGCTGCATCACAGTCTCGTCTTGGTAGACCGCCATCGCGAGTCATTCCTCGCAGATGTCATTCTGCTGACGATTCTGAAGGCATACGAGCGTCGCCATCCACGATGAAAGCCTTGTCGGATGTAGCAGCAGCTCCAGCTGAATCCTTCTTTGCCGTCGGTCGCGGTTGGAAGAAAGGAGTTTATACGACAAAGGACGAAGCTCAGCGCCAGATTCGAAATGTGAGTATCGATCAAGAGTATACCAATGGCTCGCATGACAACGCTCGACTGACTCATCGCTTATCACTTCATTTCATTTGCTTGCAGTTCCCGGGTCCATTGCTTCAAGTCTTCCGAGACCGAGCGGCAGCCGAAGACTTCATTGCGAATGCTGGCCGCATGACACCTCAATCCACCACATCAGCGCAGGATGATTCGGACGACGAATTTGTTGAAAGGGCACGCATCTTCAATGGTCTCGACCCAAATAGCGAACTGGCACGGCGCAGAACGCTGAATATGACAGCTGAGCGCAAAGAAGCGCAGCGCAAATCGCGTCTTCATATCGCCATGCGTTCGCCCGTTGTTCGACAGGAAAGCGCAGTCAACTCGCCTCCCCTCTCGATTCGCAGCATCTTCCCCGATGCTGACGCCATCTCCCCTATAGAGGATATCAACGGCTTCGGAAGCTTCCCAACTCCTGTGCCCTTGCAAAGCATGACT
>JAXQGJ010000323.1:0-19786 GCA_037039655.1 Pseudozyma sp. M118-08B | reverse complement strand
TCGTATAATCTTACTATTGAACATTGTAAGAATTGAACATGCACCAAAACTTATGGGGCAAGCTGTTGAACAGTGCGCAACAAAGCCACATATGCATGCACTCCTTGGCGCGTCTCGCTTCAAGCTCAAGAGATTCAGGGTCCAAGCTTCGGAAATCGGTAACCACTCTCATCAGCTGCGCAGTCGCTTCCTTCCTTCAACCATCATCACACCAGCACATCAGCACGCAGCATACGCAGCATGGCGATCATTCAAGAGGCCTATATCTCGGAGGAGATTCATAATCTCAAGGCCGAGGCCAATCGTAAGTTCGCTGCCAAAGATTACGATGGAGCGCTGTCAATCTATCTCGATGTCCTAGCCAAGCTACCTCCAAGACTAGAGGCACCAACGGCACAGGATCGAACCGACGATGCTGAGCTAGCAGAGACATCCGATAGCGGGGACAAAGTTTCTATCAAGGAGGACCGAGGAGAGTCAAGCAAAGCGTCGATACAAAAAGTCGAAACCGAGGAAGAAGAACAGATCCGACTCTTCCGTTCCGTCATCTACGCCAACGTCGCCGCTATTCATCTTCGTCTCGACCAACATCGGGATGCCGTCAAAGCCTGCAATGAGTCCCTTCTCGATCAGCCCAAGTATGTCAAAGCACTATATCGCCGTGCCCAAGCAAACGAGCAAATCGCTGGTTGGGCAGGTCTCTCCTCCGCTCTCGAAGACAACAAACTCTTGCTCGCATTACCAGATCTTCCCGCATCAACAAGGCCAGGAGTCGAACAAGCGATAAGGAGGTTGGAACCCAAAGCAAAAGACGCAGCTGAAAAGGAGAAGGACGAGATGATGTCTAAGCTGAAGGGCTTGGGTGATAGTATCTTGGGCAATTTTGGCTTGAGCACCAACAACTTCAAGTTCACACAACAGCCGGGAGGAGGCTACTCGATGAACTTTGTTCGCTAGCCACGATGTCACGTTCAATCTCACTTTGTATTTGTATCATATTTGCAAACATTATGCATCTCAGCATTGATCGACAACGATCGACATCTGTATTGCAAAGAAAGGAAGTACAGTCAAGCAGAATTACTTATTCATAAGAGCCTTCATTCTCTCTTCTGCCGCTCTGGCTCTCTTTTCTCTTTCGATACGAGCCCGCATTTCCGGCGTCAGTCCTTGCTGCTCATCTCTCTGCTGCAGCAACGCTCTTGGGGCCACATTGGTACCGCCCAATCGGTTAGTCGAATGGTGAGAGCTCTTCTGCTGCACCGTGTCCACCTTGGGTTCTTCTTCTTCCGCAGAAGCGGGTGCAGAGGCAGCCTTCTCAGCTGCCTTGTTGGCGCGCTCTCTAGCTTTCTCCCGCATGGCTGCACGGCGATCTTTCTGCTTGGCTGATTGATTATCCTGCATCTCCTCAGTCAGCGCAGAAGGTACTCGTGCTCCACCGTGGGTCATCGAGCCCCAGTTGTGAAGGTCGGGTTGATCGGCCATCATGCGTCGGAAGACGTTGCGTGATTCTTTGGTGCTGCACAGATCGTAAGCTGTGCGATGGGGAAGCTCGATATGCGCTTCTTCTGGAATCGTGCCGTCAGACGAAGATGTGGCAAAACGTTTGCGAAGCTCACCTAAGCGCTCCGTGGGCAGTGTTGGGTCCGCAAGCTTCTCCTCCAAAAGGTAGCGCAAGGTGGTGTCGGCATCGGCCTCAGCGGCCAGCTGAAGGATCGTCGATGGGATCAACCTCGAAGCAGGTGCGGATGCACCAGCTTCGTTGGCCTGTTCCTCAATGAGCCAGTCCGGCAGGGGCGAATCGATCTTGCCGCCAAGCATGCTCTCCTCATTCTTTCCAAGGAAGGTCATGAGTGCCTCGGTTCTGTTCTTGCGCACCATCTCAACAAGTCGGTTCCATCTTGTCCTCTCTGCTTGCTCTTCTTCCGTCAAGCGGACCGGCTTGGCGCTTTTCTGCGCTTTGTTCTTCTCGACAGCCGCCGCCTTCTCACGTGCTTTCTCCTCTCGTCGCTTTGCATCGGCCTCCTTGCGCGACTTCTGGTTGATCTGCTCGAGTGCTTCTTGCTCTTCGGCGGCAAGTTGCTCTTCGGATTTGTGCTCGATCTTGACCTTGGAGAGCTCAAGGAAGCAGCGTACGGTTTCGCCGATCGTAGGCCGCCTTGTAGGGAAGGGCAGAGATCCAAGTCGACCGTCATTGCGTGCTGGCTCGAGTGGACTACCTCGAGTAGCCTTAGCACCTTCCCAAGACCAAAGCAACCCGCGCGCCGCACGAGCTCCAGCACGAATCCAGATCTTCTCACTGCGCGTGATAAGTTCGCGCCAACCGGGCGTGTCCAGAAGGCCTCGGACGTCGTCGCCGAGTGCGGCCTCGTTGTATCGACGCAGCTGAGCACCAGCCGACTTGGCGAAACGGCCGGTGGAGTCTTGGGCAGCCTGACTTCCACCCTGCTTTCTTCGTGTAGTGTATCGATGGAAGGCTTTGTGCGCTAGCAAGATCAGAGAGCGATCTTCTCGTGGTGCATGAGCAGCACCCTTTTGTTTGCCCGAATAGGTTGTGACGTGAGGGTTGAGAGCGATGACGGAAGCTGCAAAGTGACCACCGCCGAGCAGTAGGACAGTCCACATGCGCAATGGAGGATCGGCGTTGGGGTTGCGGCTGATGGTAGATGCAGACATGGTCTCGTCTGAGGATTCGCTATCATCGTACTCTGAGCCGGACTCATCGTACTCATCACTGCTACCAGCCGCTTCGGATTTGACCGAGGTCTTGAGACCTGCGATGAAGCCTTCGCCGTCAAGGACAGTCATCATCACGCTTTTCGCAGCCTCTTGTACCTCCTTTGACTTGATGCGTTTGCCCTTCCACGCGCTCTCCTTTGAGCCCTTGCGAGTGATACGTCCTGCTTGCATGGACGCAATACAGGCTGCGTACCAGTCGTTGACAGAAGAGGTGGGCGAGATTGTAGGTGCTGCTGATGTGCCGGGGTCCGGAAAGACGTTGCGGTGGAAGCCGAGCTGCGTTTGAGGAAGCTTGTCTGCATCGGGGATGGCATCCTTGGAGACAAACCAGAGCAGAGGCGCCCGCAACTGCAAAGCATCTAGCGCATCAGCAGCATCTGCGTCGGCGATTTCCTCGTCTTGCTCGTTGGATTTTGGGGCGCTGTTCTGGAGTGAAGTGCGTGCCAGGATCTTCGTGACGAGATCTGTCTTGATAGCGGTGGATCGCTGAGCGTCATCGTCCGATTCGACCTCGCTTGCACTTTCGACCTCCTCGGAAAGTCGCTCAAAGGCTTGTTCAGAAACGAGCACAGAGCTGTTCTGGATGTTGAGTTGCACATTATATCTGTGCCAATCGGATCGGAAATGCGCTCGTTGCGCTGTGACTGAGGGGAATGCAGAACATCCCGGACACAGAGAGCATGGCGGCACACGAAGATGCGAAGGATTGCGGATCTGGCTTGCGTCGTCGGACTGTGACTCTTGTTGCGTTGCTGACTGAGATGCCTGAGCACTGGGTGCAAGGAGCGAGGTGGCCTCAGCTTCCTCTATACGCGAACGGAGCTTGAGGGTGTGATGCAGAGCTGGAGGAAGATCGAAGGCGTACAAAGGTCTTGTCAGAGAGGGATGCTTTGGAACACGGCCGGTCTCGACGCCTTGTGCAGAATCTGCTTCGGCCTGTGACATGCTGCTTCTGCAATGGTATGCTGGCTGGGCGCTAAGGTATGGAGATTCGAGATTGCGGTTGCCGAGGCCCGAGGTAAATGGTTTGCGTCCGGGCTGACAATATTTAAAGGATGTCAGCTGGTTTGCTAGGCCGGACAAGCGCACGAAGCTGCGTAAAGAGACTATGGTGGTTTTGAACGATGTTGCAAACGACTTGCAATTGTCCTTGATGGGGCTGGACCAAAAGATGAGGGCTGCAGTATAACGACTAAGCGTTTTAGAGGTGCACAATGACAATCATGAGCTCAGGATCTGCAATTCTTCTGAATCAGTGACGTCTGTGCTGCTGTTGCTGCGTGGAGGAAGACAGGCAGAACTGGGCCCTAAATCGGAGATGGCTCTGTGAGTAGACGCCCGATGGTTTTTGAGAAATCCGATTTCCGAAATATCGGTGTTGCGAGGTCTCTTGACCATGTGAGCGGGGCAAGCAAGTAGCGCGCTGTCCATCTTTCAACCTCAATCTCAGCGTCTTCTCCGCATCGCATCAACGGCATCTCGTCTTCGCCGAATCACTGATCCAGCATCGCACCAGCAGCAATATAGCGACGCAGAGTGCGCTGACTGGAGTTGATCGAGTCAGGCCATACAAGATCGACTACGATGACAGTAACAAATGAACAGGTAAGTTAGACCAAAATCCCTCGTGAGGCATCGGCTCTGCAATGCGCTGACGATCATCACTCTTGTTGCTTGCGACTCTTCCATGCTGGGTCTATTTCGATTCGACGCTGCTTGTAGTTCCTCGAGGAGCTGGGCAAGCTGTTTGAACAGAGCACGACCAAGCATTCGGTTTACGTAACTTCAAAGACAGCGCCGGCATTGGCAGCCAAAGACGATGATGTTGACATGACTCCGTCGTCCTCTTTGGGACTTAAGGACGCAATCTTATTCCGAGCTACCAACGGCGTTCAAGGAAGCGGCAAAGTCAAGATCAGTACATTGGTACCTGCATCCAAGCTGACAAGCTTCCAAAGCGCCTACTTGCCATTGCTAAGGACACATCTGTCAGCTGGTCTCAAGAAGCGTGACAAGGCCAAGGAGAGGAAGATGGACAAAGCAAGGGAGCAAGCCCGAAAGAAGCTCGTACAAAACGTGGATGGAAAGGACAAGATCATCACCAACAAGATTGGCAGCAAGCGAGGTGCAGGCCGAAGAGCACGACAACGTGCGCTCAAGAAGGGTCTTGTTCTGCGCAAAGAAAAGGCCAAGGAGGCGAAACGCAAAGGACAAGTCGCCAAAACAGCATAAGCCGACGTTCAGCACGAGATCACGCAGTCACGCTCGCTCAGGTCCTCCATCTCAGCAATTGTACAACATTTCATCATTTCGCCATTTCACTGTGATGAGCAGCGTTCGTCGTCGACGGGCTTCCTGATAGACATTATCTTTTTGAATACTATAAAGGCTTCGCTTGACCCGGATGAGATCGAATGTTATGTCAAAGTCGATGAAGGTGTCTCGACCTTGACAGCTGCTTCGGGTCTTCCGCTGAAAGCCGATCGCAGAACAAGATTGTTCAAATTCCCACAGAGATCTGGCGGCACTGCCTGTCCTGTATTGCCAGGGTCAACGTCGAGCTCGAGCGAACATCTTGCTGCATGGCAAGCTTGTCGGTCCTCAGGTTGGTCCAGATGTCAAATGTCAAGCCAGAGGGCGAGGAGCTGGGTATTGATGCTGCGAAAATGAGATCGCCAATCAGCTCAAAAAAGTCAGGATTGAAAGAATGCGTCGGTGATGTGGGCGGCTGGTAAATCAGCTCTTTTTGGGCCGATCCATTTTCGGTGAAATGCAGCGGCTCCTCAGTCTGTGACCAAATTGCAAATCACCATTTTCTGTGATTCTGTGCTCGACTGGGGCACAAGTCAAGCGTCACATCGGCAACTTGAACCGACAAGTCCATCGTTGAACCCTGACCAGATCATCATCGCTGACTTTCTCCCCACATCCTTGCCTCTCTTTCATTCCATCAGCTTCAGCATCCCCCCTTCCCGACCCCCTCGAGACTTGCAGACTGCTGCATTCTTGTTTCTGCCATCTTGACCACCAACACAGCAGGGCAAGTGCGGCTTTGGATCTGCATCTCTTTACCTCCACATGCAAACTCGACGGAGTCCTCGAATCCAGATGCGATCCTGATCAGCCGACGTCTCACTGCTGATGCAACTCGCCGCCATCTACTTCCAGCAGCTCTCTTTCTCCGCTTAATGATCGCGGAAATATTGCATAGGCAGCCATGAGCTCGTCACATAATCCCTTCTCCAAAGGTGCGTCTGCCGCCAATGACGACGACGATGAGTGGGAGTCTATGCCAGTAGAGAATAATAATGCCAAGAAAGCTTCGATACCCGTCAGCGCCTATTCCAATCCTTACGACCTTCCCTACGGCGATGAAGAAGAGGATGACTCGGATCCGGACGATCCGCGAAGGTTTCGTTCCCTGCCTTCCAGGAATTCCGCCCGCAATCTACCCAATCGCGCGGCGAGTGGCACCTTCCACAAACGAACACAGCACAAGTCTCAGTACCTAACTGAACCTGCTGCTTCTGCTTCCACCTCCTCGGCCCCGCGCTCGCAGAAGGCTACCACCAACGCTACTGGAAAGCACCTCGATATCGATGATGCCAGAGGCTACGACTGGCGATCAAAACCTGCCAATCACGACGATGCTCATGAAGAAGACGATGACGATGCAGAAAAAGGATACACCCAGCTCAGGCTAGATGAAGATGAAGAGGCTGAAGAGCTCCATGCTGCCACCGAATACCTGTTCCAGGACGGCAATCGCCATGACCCATACGGGGACAACACCTCGGCCACACCGCTTAACCAAATGAAAACCACAAAGCAGCTTCTCTCCGAAGGTCAAAAGATCGCCTACGTGGGTCTCTGTAGCTTGATAGCTTCCGAGATGGTCCGTCAGCTTAAGAGAGTGCCAGGCAAGAATCTCGACCCTGCCAAGCAAAGCATTGATGGCTGGAAAGTCAAAGTCATGGCTCGTCTCTATCAGCACATGGAGATCGAGAGCTCAGAACAGCGCATGATCGAGTCCCTGGCTGAACATGGCGTGCTCGCTACCGACCTTGCACCTTCGCTCATCACCACTCAGACCATCGACAACCCCGACTTTGACCCAGAAGCGCTCAGAGAAAAGCAAGAGGAGGAGGAGGAAGTGCAGAGGGAACGAGAAGAAGCGGAAAAGGAGAAGGCCAGACAAGCCGAGGTTTCAATATCAACCATGACAACGCGACCTACAGATGCGCAACATGTATCAGAAGAAGGCGAAGATGTCGATCAAGACGAGGACGATGACGGAGACCTGGGTGGAGGTTCGCGCAAAACATCTCGCGGGCCCGGTGAAAGGTCGACCGGTGAAGATCGGAAATACACTTCGAAGAATGCGCGCAAGGACACCGCAATGGAAGATGAAGGCGTTGACATTGGAATGCAGCTGGATGATTCAGCTGAGGTCGATGCGACAGCTTCAGTCGTTGGTCAATCCGACATTGGCACAGGTCACGCTCAGCAGGGTAGCTTCAAAGACCCAAATCAGGCCAAATCGTCTCGACCGACCTCAATGGTGTCCAACACAGGCTCACCTGTCATCGCCGACCCCAACACCGCATCTCAGCTCTCAAACGCCGTTGATGCCGTCGACGGAACACCTACCATCCCGCAGGCCGAAGTTGGACCAGGCTCCGTCACAACCACTCTCGGTCTCACCAAGGAACCCCAAGCGGTCGAGCCTCCACCGGGGGCTTTGGACGGCGTCACAACCAGCATCAGCAGCGCGGATGCCACCATCACTCTTGACTTGCGATGGACCGTTCTTTGTGATCTTTTCCTCGTTCTCACTGCCGACAGTGTCTATGATGCACGCTCACGTGTGTTGCTCGAGCGAGTCGCCTCCTATCTTGGCCTCACTTGGATGGACGTCACCCAGTTCGAGAAGCGAGTCACCGATGCACTCGAGATCGAAGAGGGTGTAGAGAGTCTTAGCGATCAGTCTGCCGTCAAACAGCGCATGCTCATGGCTCGCAAGAAGCGCATGGTGATGATGGGCCTAGCAACCGTTGGCGGTGGTCTCGTCATCGGTCTTTCCGCCGGTCTACTCGCACCTGTCATTGGTGCCGGTATGGGTGCAGCCCTCGGTGCGGTTGGTATCAGTGGCACCACCAGCTTCTTGGGTGGAGTCGGCGGCGCGGCTCTCATCACATCTACCGGTACAGTCGGAGGAATGAGTCTGGCCGGACGTGGTATGAGCCGCCGCACCCGAAGCGTCAAGACCTTCGAGTATAAGCCCATCCACAACAACAAACGCGTCAACGCCATCATCACCGTGTCTGGCTTCATGAGCGGTCCACAGGATGACGTGAGATTGCCCTTTAGCGTCATCGACAGCGTCATGGGTGATGTCTTCAGTGTCCTGTGGGAGCCTGACATGATGAAGGAAATGGGTGACTCGCTTGGTCTTCTCTGGAACGAAACCATCGTGCAAGGTGTCCAACAGGCGTTGGCGTTGACAGTAGCCGGTGCAGGTGCCATGCTGACAGCTTTGGCATGGCCACTTTGGCTCACCAAGCTCGGCTACCTTATCGACAATCCATGGTCGAATGCTTTGGACCGAGCACAAGCAGCGGGTCTCATCTTGGCCGACACCCTCGCCAAGCGTCAACTAGGTGTTCGACCTATCACTCTGGTCGGCTACAGTCTCGGAGCCAGGGTCATCTTTTATGCCCTGGTCGAGCTCAGTCGTATCAAAGCCTATGGCATCGTTCAAAACGTCTACATCATGGGCGCTCCTATCACCGCCAAGGACGAGACGTGGAAAGAAGCTAGAAGTGTCGTGTCGGGACGTTTTGTCAGTGCTTTTTCGCGAACCGACTGGATTCTCGGGTATCTGCACAGAGCAGCTTCTGGTGGTTTGCGTAGCATTGCTGGCCTGCATCCGGTCGAGAGAGTGCAAGACATCGAGAACGTCGATGTCACGCATGTAGTCCCTGGCCATCTTGGTTATCGACCTCTGATGCCGTTGGTGCTCGGTGAGCTTGGCTTCCGAACCACTGCAGACTACTTTGACGAGCCCGAGGATCTCGAAAAGATACCAGAAAGGCAGGTAGTGCGCGAAGAGAAGCTCAATGATGTTGAGCTTAAGCCCGTGGCAACCAAGACGGGTGGCTTTGGCAAGATTTTCCGACGCAAGGGCAACAGCAGCTCGAGCAGTCAGAGCGCCACGCCGGCGCGCTCCGACTCTGCTGCAGGCTTTTCATCGACGACTGCTGCAGCGTCTGGCCATGCCGAGTACGACGAATACGAGGACGACGACTTGCCGCCACGAGTCGAGCACCAAGAAAAGCCGGTGGAGAGTGCTCCGTCGCCCGCTGCTCAGGTGACCGAGGCGAAGCAAAAGCAAGAGGAAATCGTCCAACAAGCTGTCTCGCGTGTTGAGGCGGTGCGAGCTTCGCACGAAGGCGCTGGTCGCGCAGCAACACCTGAGGCTGATCGACCCAGCTCTGTTAGCGCTCACTTCGACACCGAGGCCATCTTGCGCGAGCTGCGTGAGTCTGGTATCGAGGTTAAAGAGCTGGAGAGCTCACTCCCACCGCTGCCACTTGCTGCCGCTCCCGTAGCCGCTGCAGGATCTGCCGCTTCTAGTCACTCACGTGGCGCATCTGGCTCTGACGCTGCACCGACGATTGCTCGAGCTGGAAGCGAGAGTGGCGCCTTCACGATTCCATCGTTCTCTAACAACGACGTTGTGGTGCCACCTGCCATGCCAAACGGTGGGGTCTCGCTTACTTTTGCCTCCGTGGACGATGATGAAGACGACGTTGTCCGCCCTGGCACTGATAACGCGACTGCTGTTCAGCGGGAAGATGCTGTGCGGTCGAGCGAGCCGGAGCTGACAAAATATGGCTTGTCATCGTCTGCTGCAAAAGATCTAGCGGAGCGTTTCAAGAATGGCGACGCTGCAACATCAGGATTTGCAGGGATCGCAGCCATCGCTGGAAACGAATCCTGGACGCCTGCTGAAGAGGGTTGGGGACTCGCTCGGCCTGACACCTCGTATGACAACTCGATGGGCACCAAGAGTGCTATGAGCTCGCTGCCAGCGAGCTCAAGTTTCGGTTATGGCGAGACCCTGTCTCCATCAAACGAACTTGGGTTCGACGGCTTGACACCGCCTAGTATGGCAGTCGGCCGAGGCTTTGATTTCTCAAGCGCGATAGGTTCGGCACCTGGCACTTCACACTCGGAACGTAACATGTTTGATCTGACAGCGGGGGCTAAGCCATCGCCGTCAGGGGAGCGTGGGCAGCGACGTCCCGGCGGCAGTACCGAGCCTGATCCTTGGGCTGAGAATCCGTGGTAATTGGCTCGCTTTGCAGCCCAAATACAGATGCTAGGTCTGATTTTGCTTTCCTGTACGCATACGTTGACATACAATGACACTCATCATATTGCAAGCACAAGACGAGCACAAGCGGGTGTGAGCCGATCACGATCGACCAGACGATCTGATTGCTGGGAATGTTTGTACAAAAAGTGCTGCGGCACCTTGATCGACAATCTTCGCTAGGGTGCGGCAGTTTCGCCTCATTCTAATCGAGCCACGTGCTATTTTTCCTTCCATCATCTTTAGCGTTGCGGCGACTGGAAGTGAAGTGCATGGAAGCACGGCGATGGCTCGGTGTGAGGTATAATGAAGTCAAACGGGCGGTTCAGACAGACCGCGAATCGGAAGAATTGAAGGAGCTGTGAGCTGTGGGAGGCTGATCCCTAGAAACCTGCGCGCCGATCTGACGAAAGCTGCAAGCGCGGTGACGTCGCGAAAAGCCAAGAAGATCGCCCTTTCGGATCATTATTTTCTGACTGGCGCCTACCTTGTTCGTGCCTGACCCTCCTAAGAATCCTGATCTGTTCTGCTAGGCTCGGTTAGGATCTATCGTAAACGGACGCCAGACGAAGTTCGAGTTGATAATTCTCAGTGTCGCTCTTACTGTCCCGAATTGCTGTTGTCCTGTACTTTACAAGCTTGTTGCCGCAGCATGATTTGCGGCGATCTCCCGTGTGTGTCCGGGAATCTTATCAGAATGTGACTGGTCGGTGCGCCGGACCGGTGAGTAGTAATCTAGCGTCGACGCGATATTTTGCATTTGTCAAGAAGCTAAGAAAAACATACGCATGTATGCTGGCGCGGTGAAACGGAAAATGTTTCATGACGCTTTTCGGCAGTGTGCTTGAAACTATGAGCACCAAGCCTCCACTGCACACTGTAACAGTGAAATCCTCCCTGCCCATCGAGCTCTGACAGGTGGACACCTGGCGAATACAAATTCGAGAAGACTGGCAAATCATTTCCTTGAATCGCGACTCACAAATTTGAATTCGATTGGCGAGAATTCCAAACCGATGACGGTCCGGTACAGAAGCGCACAGAAGGCTGATCTTCCTGTCCTTCTTCTTGTCTTCGGAAGAGTTTGCAAGTGGCCCAACCGCATCAAGGCAGAGCGGACGAGAGTCTTGTAAGTTGTCCTTGGCACTTGCTGCCCTTCTCAAAGCCATTTGACTTCTCGAACTAACGCAGAGTCAGGGCTGCTGTAGCCTATGCGGAAGGCAAGGTGATATTGCGAAACAAGAAGATTTGCTTGAGCTGCTTCGAGGCGCGAAAAAGGGTGAGAGGATCGCTTGTTGCTGCAACAAACAATACGTGCGTCGATTTTAGCCAGGGTGCTGATCGATCTTTACCGATCCCTGTCCACTACAGCTGCATGCTAGCTGGCTGGCTGGCTGAGTGTTGGCTGAGTGTTGGCTCCACCTCGAATCGTCTGTACGCACGAACCCTGCAACAATTTCTCTGTCTCTACGTTTGTTCTGCCTCTCGGATTACGGATCGATTGCGAACATCTCGTGCACCGACACAGTGTAACCGTTGACCTGCTCTGTGCTTTTGCCCACTGCTCTTGTCGCTAAGATACCGACGCCTGCTTGCGCTAGACTTATCGGTCTTCTTACCCTTCAAAGCTCGCCTCTTTGCGTCTTCTTTCTTCTCACCATCATCCTCTTTCCATCTCTTCTCCCCCATCCTCACTCTCACATAACACAGCCAAAATGTCTTTCACCAAGGCTGCTAGCGACGAGAAGGCCATCGCCACCATTCGTAAGTAATCCGGGCGTGCCTCCTTGATTTCTTGCGTTTCAGCAAGATCTGCTTTTGTGGCGCCAAAAGCTGTGACAACAGAATAGCTTGCTGACAATGTTGCTCTCATGGTTTCTTCTGGAATGCTCTGCGATCTCGCAGGATGCTTGGCCGCCGATGTTGTCGCCAAGTCCAACTCGGGTCACCCTGGTGCTCCCATGGGCATGGCCCCTATGGCCCACACCCTTTTCTCTCGGTAAGTTTTCCACTCAGTTTTGCTTCTCGCGCATCGACGAGACCGCGGATCTTTTGAGCAGTGCTTTGACATTCTCGAAGGAGCTTTTTGCAGCGCTGCTGTAGAGCTTTCTGCGCGGCAGAAACCTGTGACCTTGAGCAAAGAGGCAATTTTTGCTGCTTTCAACGGCAATTTGGGCAATTCGCTGACCTCTCATTCTCTCTGAAACTCATCTGTCTGCAATGTGAACAGATTCATGACCGTCAACCCCGCTCACTCCAAGTGGATCAACCGTGACCGATTCGTTCTCTCCAACGGTCACGCTTGCGCTCTGATCTACATCCTCAACCACCTTCTCGGATACAAGGACTTGCCCATGGAGCAGCTCAAGCAGTTCCGTCAGCTCGACTCCAAGACCCCCGGTCACCCCGAACACGGACACACCGAGGGTATCGAGGTCACCACCGGTCCTCTTGGTCAGGGTTTCGCCAACTCGGTCGGTCTCGCTATCGCCCAGGCTAACCTGGCTGCCACCTTCAACAAGGACGGCTTCCCCCTTTTCACCAACTACACTTACATGTTCACCGGTGACGGTTGCTTGCAGGAGGGTATCGCCTCCGAAGCTGCCTCCCTCGCTGGTCACCTTAAGCTCGGTAACTTGATTGCCCTTTACGATGACAACCACATCTCGATCGACGGTGACACCGCTTGCTCCTTCACCGAGGACGTTGAGCAGCGTTTCCTCTCTTACGACTGGCACGTCTCCCACGTCCTTGACGGTGACAAGGACCTCGAGGGTCTCTACAAGGCCATCGAGGAGGCCCGCAAGGTCACTGACAAGCCCTCGCTTATCCGTGTCAAGACCACCATCGGTTTCGGCTCCAAGCAGCAGGGTCTTGCCGCCACCCACGGTGCCCCCCTCAAGGCTGACGACATTGAGGCCGTTAAGGCCAAGTTCGGCATGGACCCCAAGGAGAAGTTCGTTGTCCCCGATGACGTCTACGCTGCCTACCACGACATCGCTGAGCGCGGTGCCAAGGCTGACAAGGAGTGGACCGAGTTGTTCAAGGCCTACGGTGACAAGTACCCTGAGGAGCACGCCGAGATCGCCCGCCGAATCGCTGGCAAGCTTCCCCAGGGCTGGGAGAAGGCCCTCCCCACCTACAAGCCCAGCGATGACGCTGTTGCCTCGCGAAAGCTCTCCGAGACCGTCCTCGCCAAGGTTGCTGACGCTGTTCCCGAGCTTCTCGGTGGTTCCGCTGATTTGACCGGTTCCAACTTGACCCGATGGGGCAATGCCGTCGACTTCCAAAACCCGAGCACCCAGCTCGGTGACTACTCGGGCAAGTACATTCGTTACGGTGTCCGTGAGCACGCCATGGGTGCCATCATGAACGGTCTTGCCGCTTACGGCATGCACATTCCCACTGCCGGTACTTTCCTTAACTTCGTCTCGTACGCTATCGGCGCCGTCCGTCTCTCCGCCCTTTCGCAGCACCGCGTCATCTGGGTTGCTACCCACGACTCGATCGGTCTTGGTGAGGACGGCCCCACCCACCAGCCTATCGAGACCGCCATCGCTCTCCGTGCCATCCCCAACCTCATGTTCTGGCGCCCTGCTGACGGTAACGAGACCTCCGGTGCTTACCTTGTTGCCATCGAGAGCAAGTCGACCCCCTCGGTTCTTGCCCTTACCCGTCAGAACTTGCCCCAGCTTGAGGGCAGCTCCATCGAGAAGGCCACCAAGGGTGGTTACGTTGTTGTTGAGAACGAGTCGGCTGACATCACCCTCGTTGCTTCCGGTTCCGAGGTTGCCCTCTGTAACGAGGCTGCCGCCAAGCTCGGCGAGAAGGGCATCAAGACCCGTGTTGTCTCGATTCCATGCTTCTCGGTCTTCGACGCTCAGCCCATCGACTACCGTCTCTCGGTTCTCCCTTCGGGCAAGCCTATCCTCTCGGTCGAGGTCTACTCGACTCTCGGCTGGGCCAAGTACTCGCACGCCCAGCACGGTATCAACACCTTCGGTGCTTCCGCCCCCGCCAAGGACCTCTTCAAGAAGTTCAAGATGACCGGCGACGATGTTGCCGCCAAGGCCGAGCACGTCATCAAGGTCTTCGAGGGCCAGACCCTTGTCAGCCCCGTCGAGCTCGAGGCTAAGCTCCTTAAGTACTAAGCGCACAGATGCGCGCCCCCTAGATCTTCAAGGTGATTGCCGCTCTCATTATGTCATGATACTATTCCCTCTTACCCTACGATCTTGTGCAACGTTGTAATGTCGAAAGTTTCAGAATTTTGTCAACAGAATGCGTTCGTTCTGTGTGTTGATTGCTGTCGCATGACCCTGTTTGGTGAGTAATGTTGCTTGAGCATGGGCGAGACAATTCCTCATGTAGGAACACGCTCGCGTGTTCGAGGATATCGACCGAACAAATACCCTTACCACCACTGACATGTCGGTCTGTGAGCTCTTTGCGAAGCTGAGCCTAGCCAACTGGTGCCTTGCCCTCCCCAGACCCTGTCCTCGTTCGCAGTCGGAAGCTATTAACTGCTGAGAAGTTCGCGCATGGTTCATCAAAGTTCGGAATCACAGCTCCCTGGCCTAGGTCCTACCTTGAACGGAATGGCGCTTTGACCGTGTGCTTCCATGCGTTCAGTACGCATGATCAACATCTGAGTGGCCAGATTGCCGGGCAGTATGCTCTGAGGTCGGTCAAAGCTGTCAAGCCCTGCTGCTGTTGTCATCGCTACTCGCCTTCTCCGCCTTTTCTTAGCCTCACACGATCGACAAGTTCGGTGTTTTGAAACACGATCCCGCTCCATTCCATCGTCCTTAGACGCGAATCGTATCCCATTGATGTGTGATAAACCCAGACGAACGCTGCGCCTTCGATACAAACAGAAGTGCTGATGTCCGTTGAGGTAAGCTTTATTCCAATGAGCTGGATTCCCTGCGCTGGGTTCCCTGAGTGTGAGGACAAAGAGGTCTTATGCTCAATCATCCGTTGAGGAACTCAGCCCGGACCGACCTTCATGTATCTCTCCAGAAGCTTCGCAAGCTTTCATACGACCTCGTCACTTGGCAGTCTGCATCCTCTTGACGCATCCCATTCAGGCTGCTCGAGACTCCTCGAGTGAGCTTGATGGGCACACAGGCACGTTCTGCCCTCGTCTTGGGCCGAGCAACCCTGATGTGCGCACCTTCGTACGCGTGGCGACCGCAAAGTAGAGTCCGACAACCTGATTGTGCCGATGATCCCCAGAATCTAGTCTCACTGCGTCTCTTCTTTGCGCATGCTCTGCATGCTCCGTTCAAATTTGCACACAGAGATTTTCAACAGCAGATAGCAGCTGGCGACTCACACGGCTGCGCTACGTTGTGTCGGTAGCAGCTTGCCAAGACTCGAAGCTGCATCCCTCACTGTCCGCATGCTCGTCCCCCTACTGGTCAGATTTCCGTCAACATTCTACGATATCACCTCACATCTCGAGTTGGGGAGCTTGTCGTGATCTGTCAGCAGATGGAGCTCGATCAGCTAGGCCCCGTGGACTGTGAGCCGCACCGCCTTCTAAACAGCGCCCGCGATTTCGGATGTGATCGGCAACCAGCCACTAATTGTGGGCTATTTCGGCAAAAGCATCTTTCGATTTTTGGGCCGAAAGTGGGCATTTTGATGTCTCTGCCAAAACATTGAGTGCGCCGCAAACGGTGTCACCGAGCACGACTTGGGCGGAGCTGTCTTTTTGACCGTCCTTTTCGTCGTTCGAGGCGAAAAAAGTCACGTTCTTGTGTCGCCGGCCAAGCTATTTGCTGCGCAAGATTTGCGCGCTCGAGCAGGCCAGTGTTCTTTTTGCCTAATTTAGTCATTTTTGTGACAACGGTTCTCTACTTTGTAGTTTTTTTTCTGGCCAGCAAACATTTGGAATCGCATCTCACCTTCACGAAACGCGATCAAAAGCATGACACTCTTGCTTTGCAGCAAAAATGCACTGAGGTGATTTCGGGCCATCGAGTCGAAGCTAGACTCCCGGGGACTCGCACGCTTCGAAAATGAAAAGTGGTTGAGCGCATTGCGAGAGGAGGAGTCGTGATTTGAACGGAAGAAACTGGCAAAGGTTAGAGTGAGCTTCGTCTGTGACCACAAATGACTCATCATGATTGAGACTTTCTCGCGTCAAAGCCCGGTGTGAGCTTCAAAACTATCTCTGTTGTATCTTCGAAAAAGGGGATCTGAAAGCGTCTCGTGACAAAAAAATGACAAATTTCCGATCGTTTCGTGTACAAATTTCCGACATGACCACAATAACACACCGTGTGAAATCTGATCGTGCCAAACAAGAAGTGACTGCCACAAATTATGGAAATTCTGTATCAAAGAAAGCGAGATTTGCGATCTGAGTCTTCGAAGCTGCGCAACAACAAAATTAGGCGGCAAGCCCCGCCTTGATGCAGCAAGATCCCTGTGACCGAAACGTTCTGCAGTGAGAGCAAAAACAGCTACGTTTGCCTCTCCTGGTGGCTTGAAAACTGAAATTGAAAGGCTGAGTCCGATACGAATGTCGACATTGCGAACCCCTTTGGCTTAATATTGGTTCCCTGGCAGTAAAGCTGTCGCAGTCATGAGTGTTGCGCCTCAAATATGAGTAAATTTTGCATTTCCGCAATGTGTCATCGGGGAGATTCGCTCGTCTCAGTAGATGGTGTGGCTAGTCTCGGACAGCTGTCTGTAAACTGCAGAATTTAGAGGTCACAGTCGTGAGTCGGTTTCGTATCAACAGCGGCATGGTCTGAAGCGGTAGCAGGAGGGAGACTGGTCTCGCTCCACAACTTAACATCGATTTCTCAGGAAACATGGTGGTCTGCCGCGAGGTCTACAAGCTGAGAACACGCTTGTCTTCAGAACCAGACTGTTAAAGCTCGAGCATGATGCTGACATTGCAAGGAGCGCATAGAAAGGGTTGGCTCATCATGCAGCCTTGTTCAGCTCCTGCCCTTTCTCTCCGTCTCGGGGCTTACGCTGGGTGGCTCCGAACCAGCGGCGAAATGCGCGATGGCCCACAGCGATATCCCAGTTGAAGAGAGCTCGAGCTAGTCAATGAACACGAAGGGAGGAGGCGGAAAGCTTTAGCAGTGCACTGCCACGAAGCATGCGGTCTCTGTTCATCGGCGACGTACCTCTACAGCTTCAAGCAGCTTGGTTTGTCCCAACATCGAGTCTTGTGGCTGCAAGATGAAGGATCCAATGGAGACTTCCTTCGAGGCTCGATCCGCAGTTGAGGTCGACCCATCCGATCGTCTCTGCCGCTTAATTGAGACTGTAGTCGACTCTGACAGACTGTAATTGCGAAACAAATTTTGCGGGAAAGTGAGACAAAGTGAACCCTTTAAGCACGACAAGGCCTAGGAACGTACCATAGCAGCCCAAAATGAGTGCTAGAAGCCGGAAAGAAAGAGGCGCCGATCTGTTCAGGTGATAAGATGAAGATTAGCTGTCGACGTCCGGCCGGACACCTAGAGTCTCTACAACTCACTCTGAGGCCTCTGGACCGTTCGTGTTCCAGCAGGAGGAACAGACAGCCCGAGAATACAAGCTGGAAATTGTCTGCAGGGGACACAGCTGCCAGCCGCAGGAAAGCTTGTCTGAGACTACCGATGTGGCGCACGGCATCTATGGAAGCCGATGAGAAAGGATGCCTGTCTGGTGCAACATTGGCGATGGCACCTCCAATCTGCGTGCTGAGGCACAAAGCATAACCCTGAACCCGTACTGTTGCGGGACATAAGTGTCCTTTCGATCAGCTTGCCGTCGATATAACGCGGAAGAAGCCGCTGCGAGCACTTACATCTTGCTTCGACTTTGTCGCTGATGCGCTGAAATCTGTCGGACCGCAACATTGTAAAGCCGCATTAGCTTATCCGAGTCCCTGGGGCAGTCGAACATGTTGCGACGACGGATGCGACACAAGCGATATCTGGACTCACGATGCTGAAGGAGACGCCAATGCTTCGATTGAGGTGCTCTGCGACGTGCCTGGAGCTTGAACGTGATGCAGTGCATGCTTGTCGGGTCGATGCTTGACTTTGACACCACGGGTCGAGATGGACACCACGGCTGGACCGGCGATGCTGTAAGTGCAGATCTATATGCCGAACACAACTCTTCGTGAGACTGTGAGTAAAGGAGCTGACAGAATTGACGCCGATGTCCACTCACCCTGGTTCCATCATCAAACGTCGACACATGTCGTTTTGTTATATCGTCCTTTGTAAGATGCAGATTGGCTCCGCCAAGATCGCTTCGACCACCTGTAAAGCAAAGTTCGAGCTTGCGTTGGCGCGACAACGACTTGATGGCGGCGGACTTGCCGAGTGTGAAGGATGCGGAGCAGTGAAGGCAGATCGCAATCTGCAAGCACTTCTTTGGATTTGCCCTGCCGCAAACGTTACACCGGAATGCTAACAAAGTCTGCTCAGAGGCGTCGAGAGGGGCCAAGTCCACGATGCTCGAAATACTGATCGTGGGGGTCGATTCTGCACCGTCTAGTTGCTGCTTGCGAAGTATTTGCTGTGCGCGAGAGTCCCAGTTCTGCTACCAATCAGAAGTCTCACTGTCAATGTGTGATACGGCGATGACTGGAAGCAAGATCTTATGGTTGAAGCTTACGCACCTCGACGCTACCGATGACAAAGTTGCCCGCATACACTACCTTGGTCATTGCAAAAGAGCCATTGGCCACACGACAGAGCTTGCCGTTATCTTCAAAGAGGAAATAGAGTCTGAGCGGTGCGCCCGATGAACGGGCCACTTGTAGATTTTGAATTGTAGCCTGATCTGTAAAGCAAAGAAAGAGCTCTTCAATCAATAGACGGCTCTTTGCAAGGATGTCATGGCGACAAAGACTCACCAGCGGGTCTGTTTCAGGCAAGTTGTGGTCAGTCTAGGCTTTCGATCAGAACAGTATTTGGGCTCGTCATTTCACTCACATAGATGCAGTAAGCTGGTCGGGCTGCGATGGTTTCCTTAGATTGTTTTGACGAAGTAACAAAGCTGTGATGGCGCCGAGCTTGCTGAAGCCGAGGGTCTCACCCTTGTAGGGAATGAGAGGATCACACTGTCGCATGTCATGTAGCGAAGATGCCCAGAAGAGGTACTGCGCGTACGGGATGTCGCATGGTTCGCTCTCGCCGGACCTCTCCTCGCGGCTCGCCTCTTGGCTTGTCTGTGAATGCGGTTCCGGTTCCGCCGCTACAGCAGTGGCTGTTGTCTGCCGAGTCTTCTGCGGTGGCTCTTGATGACGCTCTTGCCCCGGCTTCCCTACGAGCTGCTCCGCCGCACTCTCACATGATGCCTTGCTTGGCTTTACGATGGTACTGGTAGTGGGCTGAGGGACTGCTAGGGTCCGGGGAGCTGCGGTAACAGCCCGGTTCTGTGTGAACACAACCGTGCCAGTGACAGTGGTGAACATGTTCCAGCGATTTGCACGAAGCTCGTTGGATCTGCAGAAGATGCACTTGAAATGACCAGGGTGACAGAATGTGCCACATTGTCTGCATTGCTTCGCATTTGAGAGAACTGACAGGGCGAAGTTGTCGTGTCAGCAGGCAAGCTCTAACCATAGATATTAGAAAAAAAGAATAAATCTGCATCTACATGAGCATAGTAGACTGCATTACCATATTTATTAATAATATA
>JAXQGJ010000322.1:0-19679 GCA_037039655.1 Pseudozyma sp. M118-08B | reverse complement strand
ATTGTATTGAGCTATTGTACGGTCAGAAGAGAAGAATCCTGCCTTACTTATGTTTATTAATAGGTATGACACCGGGATCCGCAACGCATGTCTTCCCGGTATTCATATCGGCGAAGCCTCACACAGAGGTTTTCTTCGCCCCGATCCCGTATGTCTCCATCTCCTGCTGTATCAACTTGCCAACATCTGCAATAGCATCCGCCATCCTGATACCCACCTGAGTCCACATTTCCTTCTTTTCCACCGCCGAACTTGTATTATCTCTCCAGATCGCTCCTGCATGACCAAACATCTGACCTGGTGGTGTATTCAGCCCAGCAATAAACCCAACAATAGGCTTCTCGAATTTACCCTTTCCCACCCTGTACTTGCAATCCGGATCGTTGAGCAACCAATAGACTTCCTCCTCCATCGTTCCTCCGATCTCACCCGCTAGAACAATCGCTTCGGTGTCCGGATCTTCCATCAAAAACTCCAATGCTTCCACTGTCCGTGTACCCGGGTAGAAGTCTCCACCTAGACCCAAAATGTACGATTGACCCAAACTCTTCGTCGCATACGCTGCCTCATACGAAAGCGTCCCCGACCTCGAGGCAATCCCCACCGGCCCCGGAGCGACTGTTATCATCGGCGCAATCCCCATCCTACACCCTCTCGGATTGCAATACCCTGGCGAGTTGGCACCAACCAGCCTAGACTTCGATTGACTATGCAACACCTCCATCACCCTAAACTGGTCTTTGACAGGTACGCCCTCTGCAACTGCCACAATAAGCGGGATCTCAGCTTGGATCGCTTCGATGATCGCATCAGCCGCAAGGTGGGGTGGGACAAAGACGGAGGTAGCGTCTACTTTTATTCCTGCATCGAGCACTTCTTGGACAGAGTTGAAGACTGGGCGATTGCCGAGGTGGGTGCTGCCTCCTTTGCCAGGTGAGACTCCAGCAACGACGTTCGTGCCCATGTCGAGAGAAATTTGGGTATGAACGGAGGACGCTTTGCCAGTGAAGCCTTGGACGATGACGTTCGATTGCGGACCCGCGGCGAGGTTGGGAATCGTATCAGAGTAGTTGTTTCGCGAGAGAGTGGTGGAGAGGTTACGCCGTGCCGGGAGTACCGCGGCTGTGCTCCGCAAAATGCAGCGTACGCTCTTCTGAATGAGCACCATCTCGACGATGCCAGTACTTTTTCTTGAGGAGCGCTTCAAGCTGCTGATTGTGTGGCTTCCTTGGTCGTACGTGAAGATGTGGTTTGATTCGTGGAGTGGACCGTCCTGATGGTGTCAGTATCTCTGGCTGGGCCTGGTGTCGCAAAGCAGCCTGGTCTATGTGGTAGCTCTTTAATGGTTGGGGAGACGTAAATCAACGTCTTGCGATCTCAAGCCTCGTGGACTTGCAGGCTTTACCAGGATCGGCGTTCACGGTTCTCCACTTTTGACCGAACCAGTTTGGGACAGCTCGGCGCCGTCAGACAGAATGAAGTCGTCGATGACCGGGAAACGAGGACGGCGTTTTGTTTGCCCTTTCCATTCAACAGCCTCCTTCGGCTGTGTGCGTGCGGGCTGTGTGCGTGCGAATCAAGTGAGCCGGATTCTTCGTCGGCAATCAATTTTAGGGTCAGCAGTCGGCGAGCCCAACTTTGCGTAAATGCGCACCTTGAGCGTGGTTTAAAGCCGCAACCTTGCATGACAGTTTTGTGGAGGCTTCTTCGTCCGTTCACGACCGCCAGTGGTTGTGCTGCACCAAAGCATCTTTCCTGGTGGTCCAACATATACTCGTACTCAACATCAACGTTGAGACTTAGTCGCTCAAGGTCTCACCAACAGGAACTTGCCGAGGACCTCGTCAACACTGAATTATCAAAGCTGCACGGAAAGCTCAAGGTTTCAAGAGATATCCTCGCCGCTTCTTGGTCAAGAACGTCCAACCACAACGTGCCGAAGGAGATCGTTGCGACTGAGCTGTTCGCACTCATTCTTCGTTTCTCTACAGTGTGGCCCACCTCAAGAGTCACCACCACCTTTGACTGAAGCGCCGGGACAGGTTCTCTGAAGCAAGGCCTACTACTGCAAGATGCTGTCACGAATCACTACCAGCACCTTCTTGGCTCCTCGTTCAGCGATGCGCAATGCCTTTCGTGTCACGACTGACGCCGCCGTCTGTCGGACACCTTCGAGTATCCGCAACTTCCACCTCGAGTCAAAAGATATCCCCAAATTCCTCCACCAAATAGGCACATCGCTACCCACGTCTGCATCCATCGAGACCACTCCTCCGCCAACCTCCTCGACTGAAGGCGTTGCGGTACTCATCTCTGCCGATCGTGATCCCCAACCTTCCGCCTCTGGCAGGCTTTACGGTCCCAGCATCCTCTCCGCTCCCTTGAACTCTCTCAACAATCTCGATAAGACATTCTTCGGCAAAGGCGGACTCGGACTTCTCAAGCTACGGCGGTCCGCGCCCACCGCCGTGTCCTCGCTTGCAGTACAAACCAACACTCGTACCCTTCCACAAGATCAACTCAACTCTCTCGTCCATGGTCTTGGCAGTAACGCAGCCCAAGTCATCTCCGAAATGTGGAAAGTGTTCGACACGTACGAAGGCCTCTGGTTCAGCTTCACCCTTATCCCTGCACCCCATGGAGGAGTGCAAGTCGTTCAACCATACTTAGAGTTCGATGATTTTGCCGTACGACGTCAGCCACAGCTTAAACCATACTTCGAATCGAGACCGAGAAACGCCAACACAGCCAGAGCCGAAGATGGCGGCCTATTCTACGTCAAATTGTCCGACGTGGACGCACCTACTCCTTCAACAACGTCGCACACCGGAGAGCTGCCCGAAGGAAACGTCGGATGTTTCGGCTACGGCGCAGGAAACGCAATGGCCACCATGGACGGGCTGAACAAAGCCGGTGGTAGACCAGCCAACTTTTTGGACGGCGGAGGAGGCGCAAATAGGCTCAACGCAAAATTGGCAGTCGAGACACTGAACAGAGATCCAGCGGTGAAAGCGATCTTTGTCAACACTTTTGGTGGCATTACCAGAACCGACATCGTTTCGCAAGGTATCATAGATGCGGTCAAGGACGATAAGATCACCAAGCCAATCGTGGTAAGACTCAAAGGAACGGGCTCAGAGGAAGGGGCCAAGGTTTTACAAGCTTCGGGGCTCGAGTTTGGGTTTCATGATGATTTCAATGCTGCTGCTGCGCACGCTGTCAGGGCTGCGAAACAGGGGCATCTCTGAGCCTGAACTATGGTTGATTTCTGGCGATCTAGCACTTGCTTGATGGTCTTGTAATTCTGTACCATTCCCAGGAAGAGCTGCAATTGTTGTGTTGTGTCTAATCGAAGGAAGGTCCAAGAGCGATGAGATTGAAGTTTACCTCGTTCGGGTTGAGTGCCATCTGTCGTCGTTGTCGCGAGTTGAATGAGAAAGCATAACATGTTAGCATGCTAGTCGCAGCAGGAAAAGAGATTAGGTGAGATGGGACTTACGTAGTTCTCCTTGACGAACTCCACTGCAACGGGTAGCAAATCTTCCTGCGTCTCCACCTTCTTCCCCCTCACAAGTGGGCCTTTCCTGCCGCCGGATCCATCGAGCTCAATTAACTCGCCATCATTGCTCCTTACAAAGCAAACGAAGTGCAAGAGGACATTGTCCAGATCCTCCGGAGCCTGACTCTGTCCCTGACTCGCCGTTTCCTCGTGTACAGTCTGGAGCTCTTTCGAATTGACCAAGATATCTGCCCTGTCGTCAACATCGTCCGTCGCTCGTGCTTTTTTGAAGAGTGTGTCTAGTGGAGACCCAGGCTTGATCGCCTCGGAGGCGGAAGAGTTAGACAGGGCGTGCAGCAGACCGATAGTTCCGCAAGCGTTGCCGATAGTTTGCTTGAACCAAAGAATGTCGGAAGAAGACGAAGTCGTGGCAGCAGCGTTCTCTTTCTGACGCAGCTGCTCCATTGACTCTGTCACTGGGAAGAGGAGAAGAACTGCGGCGACGGGTTGCGGTACCATAGCGAGAAGGTCGGGGTCTGTACCGTAGATGTCGTGGAAGGCGAACTTGGACGTGTCCATGCCCATGTTGGAACACCAAGAGGTGAACAGCTCCGGGTTGGACTCGAGTGGGACCCACATTGGACGAGAGGCGGGAGCAGACATTGTTTCGAGTATGTTGTGAGATAGCGAGGGCAAGTGAAGTCTTCAGGAGGTTGAAGATGATGCTGTTCCGCAAGAATGAGCAGCGTGGAACGACGCTGAGTCGAAGATGTATGGTCGGTGCGAGGCGAAGCGTTGTGGAGGACGAATTTGTGAGCAGATGTTAGTTGCACTGACACAGACACAATGGAACTCGAGTCAAGTTTCGGATTTCGGAAGCTGTCAAGCGTGCTGATCCATGTATGTAATAAATGTATCAACCTTGCCTGTTCTTGACCACCTATGCCCTGTGACTCTGGCACACGCACTGTCCTGCCTTCTGCTATCGTCTGCGGTCGGAGCATAAGATCATAGCAGCAGCTCGCTACGCTGCCGCCATGTCCTCGTCAGGCATCCGACGCCCGCGTCAGATCACACCGACCTCTCCTTCGCCTTCTCCCGAACCACAACCTGGCACCAACGGCTCCACCGTCTCCGCCCGCACCGAACCAACATCTGCTGTCTCTGCTCAACCCGCTCCCTCCACTACAGCAACAGCAGCAGAAGCGATAGATCCGAACGAAGCTGTGCGCTCAAACCTCGAAACGCGCGTCCGCTCGGTCGTCGACCTCCTCTACCAACTCGCCGTTTGCTCCGCTGACGTTCAAGAAGGATCCCAACACTTGGTCGCCAATAAGGTCAATGAATGCATCAAAGCTCTCGCCGCACTCGACGCGACCAAGGACGAGCTGCATAGAGCACATATGATGGTACCACAGGATGTGCTGGAGATGTTGGACGCAGGTAAGAACCCAGATATCCACACGAGAAACTTTGTCAACAGGTTGGCGAGTGAGAATCAGTATAGCTATGGTCAGCATAAGGCGGTGGAAAGCTATAAGAACAGGTTGGATGCGGCGCTCGATGAGGCATTTCCTGAGCTGAAGCAGGTGGTAGGGGAGGCGAAAGAGCAATGATCGGCAAGAGCTGAGAAAGCTTCACGAAACATCAGCACACGACATGGTCCGGTGGACCACTATACCCCGAGGCATGCGACGCTTATTCTGTCCTCCCACTCCGTGATACGGACACGTCTCGCTCAACTGCAAAACCGCACAAGACTCGACGCATCGTCTCATCATATGTACTTCTACTTCAAATTATTATCAGTTGCTTTTGCACATAGAACGACAAATGGTGCAAGCCAATGTGCGAGAGATTCTTTCCATTCCAGCAGGCGTAGATGAAGCTACTCAGTGATTCAGCTGGGGCTCTCAAGGCTTGAACGCCCACTTCCCCTCAATTTTGCCCCCATACAGCTTCTCGGCCTCGGCCAAGACCTCTTTCCTTCCTTTCAACTCCAGCCCCTTTGGCCCCATCTCCTCCAATCTGAATCCGCCTAGTCCCTGAATTGGCTGCCCGCCGTCTTGTTTCTGCGACGACAGTGTTGAAGGCAACCACTTTGGTGCGCCCCTCCGGTCTTCCTTCTTCAGCAGACCCAATGCGATTCTGACTTCTTCGGCAACCCAACCAGCAGAACGTTTGGCGAAAGGACGCGAGTAGACCGGTTCGTTTTCGTACCATTTGAATTCCATTCTCCACGCCGCTGGCTTGAAGCCATCCTCCTTGTTCTGCTCCTGCTGCGCGTGGAGATGGCCGCCAACGGGGCACATTTTGCCTTCTCCAGCTCGTGCGCCCGAAGCGGGGCAGACGGAAGGTATGCCGCTATCAAGCAAGTTTTCCACGGAAAAGACGTTACCTGCTTCGTCGGCTGCAATAGGAACGTTGCTCAGCGGCTTTGACCTTGGCAAGAATAGTGTCGTTGTCACCACTGCGCGTAGCGTGAGCAATGTATCTTTCAGCGCTACAACCCATCCTGGAGCAGCAGAGTATCCCATAGCATTGCGCAACCTCTCATCCATTAATGAAGAGACCAAACTCTTCGCAAAACCATGCAACGGCTTTGGTACGTTGTAAAGCAGCAAGTTGACCGTGTGATCCGCCACTTCCTGGTTCTGCTTTGTGCACACCATGTGTGTCCTTTCGTATTCTTCGCTCCATTCCATCAACGCTTCCAGCGAATCAGGGATGTCGGTGATTCCCATGCATCTGCCAATGTGATAAAATACGGAGAAGATGGCTTCTTTTTCCAGTTCGCTCAACTGCCTCCATTCGTAGCGATTGATGAAGGTGTTGGGGCCGGAAACGAATGTGCTGAGCGTATAGAGTAGGTCATTGTTCGAAATCTTGGTGCGCCAACGAGCGTGAAGGAAGTTGACCCGGGCGAGGGCGATTGAGGCGCGCGGATCGAGGGGATCTTCACCGAAGAGTTCCCAATTCTCTTCTCCGATTTTGGCGTTCGTTGGGACAGCATCGCTTTCGCCTCCATCAGGAAGGTCAAACTTCGGCAAAGGATAGGTGGTGAACGCTTGAATGAGGCCAGAAGTGTCAACGTATCGTCTGCCCGCATTTTCGGCACTGCCAAATTGACCCGTGTGGACAAGGAGCGAAGAGATGGTTGGGATACCGTACGTTCGAAAGAGTGCAAACTCGAGCGACTTTGTGAAAAGGAAAGGGAAATCCATTGCGGCGGTGAGACGAAGGATGCGTTGAGCATCGCGCACACCGCGATACGAATCGATCATGCGCGGTTTGCCAGGATTAGCACCGGTACTACTGATCGAATAGCGGGATCCATAGCGTTGGTGGATGTGACGCTGGCGTGAATAGCGTTGTAGACGAACGCGAGCCAAGTGGATCGCCAGGAGAGCCACAGCTACGAGGGCCCACGTCTGCATGGCGAATAGCTCTTGCTGGAGGAGGCCTAGATTAGTGAGGGCCAGATGGAGGTGGAAGAGATAGAAAGAGGGAAGGCAATGAGGTGTATGCACTTCAGGTAGAACAGCTCTATGCACACAAGAGGACCCTGTCCGCGGGGCAGGAACGTTATTTTGCCGAGACGAGCATCACATGAGCATACAGACGCGGCCCAGACCTCTTTCTTCCCCGCATTTGCAATGTTCGTCCGGAATCACTTTCCGCGCTTTCACAGAGCTATCAATCACCCTTCCTTTCTTCCCTTTTGGTGCTTCTGTTGCCTCAATCTGTATCAGACGCGACGCAACGGATGCTCATGTGGTTGCGCTACCAAGATGATCACATGAGTCCAAAAAAAAAAAAACAAGGTCCTTCAAGACAGAACAAACAATTGGCTATTAAAATTAGGGTCGAGAAAAGAGAGCTTAGCTTTCAGAGCTACCTACAGGAAATCTTTGATATCACCTCGACACTTCGACTTGTCATAATCGAATTCTCTTCCATCTCGTTCACACTATTTGATCTGCATCTGATCTGGTTGTGCAGTGGTGGTACAGTTGACATTACCCGAAAGCGTGGCATCCAGAAACGAATACAAATCCATCGTCCTACAAAAGTGGTCGTACAAGAGCATTCCTAACAATTACGATCCGACGAAACTTAGCAGCAAACAAGAGAGCGGGGAGAAGAAAGCTGGGCCTTGCACCTTAGTGCAAGTTGCTCATTGAAAGCCAGAAAAGGTATGCGACCAAGCACTGCCGGCAGCACTGCCAGCGCCGATGCTATTAGGCGTGCCTGCGTTGGAGCCGACGTAGTCCAAGGGAGAATGATGGTGCTGCTGCGAGTGATGACCGGCGTGATGCGCTGCGTGGTGATGAGGTGGAGCGTGGTGATGTTGCTGATGATGATCGTGTGCGTACCCGCTGTGGTGTGGGTGTGTAGATGCACCCGTGTGATGATGCGAGTGATGCGAATGGTGAGCAGCATGCGACGAAAGGTCGGGCTGGGACGAGTGTTCGTCTGCCGAACTATCGTGAATCCAATGTGCCATACTACTGCTGGTGCTAGGGTCGGCATGACCGCTACCGCTCGCAGTGTGTGGGATAGTAAAGGATTCCGCAGCTGCAGCTGCTGCATCGGCTGCTTCGCCAAAGTGACCCTCGACGCCGTGAAGCAGAGAATCGTCACGCGAAGTTGCCTCTTCGTGTTGCTGTTCAGCGGCGTGCTGAGTCTGCTGCCTCCTGCTTCCACTTCCACTTCCACTTGCGCCCACATTTGACCGACCAACGCCCTTGCCCTCTCCCGTCTTTTCACGCTTAGCAGCTCCACCGCCAGGCAACCTGCTACTGGGGACACTTTCGTGCCGCGGTACGATGTCAATCAAAAAGTCGAAAAGATCCGATCGACCAATGGCACCGGCAATATCAGACCTCTGAATGGTCCTCCTCTTGTGTTCCTCTGCGATCAAGAAAGCTCTGCATGTCAAGTCAGAAATGAATATCTCGCAAGCTCGGGCGAAGAGGATGGGTGCTTCGGCAGAGATCATCTTGACTTGATCATCCGACTTCATGACTTTCTTGATACGCGCCAAAGGAAGCTGACCTTGTGTAGGGAGACCAGATTTGAAGTCGACAATGTTGCCGTCCGCATCGCCGCCTTGTTCGACAAGATCCATCTGGTATCGCCAGAAGGAAGCTTGGAAGTCGTCGAGATCTTGTGATGCGTGGACAAGGGGTCCTGATGCCGGTAGCGCGCTTGCACCGCGGCTAGACGAGGCGCCGACGTCATTCGACATAGGTGAGTGATTGTTCGAGTTGATGTCGTTGGATGCTATTGATGACGCCCTTGATCGTTTCTTGGGCATGTTGGGGGTAGAGCGTTTGGTATAGTCCGAGGTACTGCTGTTGCGGTTATAGCTGTTCCCAAGCTCTTCTGATTGAAAGAATCTGGGTTTCGGAGAGCCTGAGTTCGATCGATGAGCAATGCCTAATGGTAGCGAAGATTGAATGTCGTCGGGAAGATATCGATGTTGTCGAGGACCCTTGGGTTGTCATGCTGAGCATGCATCTTAGCCGCCCACCATCAAAATTTCGCTGCAAACTTTTCGCGAAGTGGAATTTTTTCTAGGTCCCGAGTTCCGAGTCGATGCTAACGGCGATTTCGACTATCAGATTAGCGGACGTGCAGCTTGAGCCTTGGCCCAATTTGGCTTGTCAATATATGTTAGTAGCGCCTCGCTAACAAATATTGCAAATTGATTCAATCCGCGTCTCCTCTTTGTTGATTGCAATGGAGCTGTCTGCTCCGCGGGACGCTGGTGTGATGGAAGAAGCTCTTCGTTGCACCTACGAAAGCTTGCACGGATGAGAACTGCCGGCCATTGACAGGTGGCTCGGTTGAGCTTTGCCATTGAAGTTGCAGGCCAGAAGGTTCTTGCAACGTGGGCAAAGATGTTTCCAGAACAGCTTGGCACGTCTAATCTGACCTTCCTTTGTCCCGCTTTCGACCAACGTGTCTGGCAGAAGGACCCCATCAAGAAGCTCGAGCCGACCGGCTAACCTACTACAAATGCCCTGGAAAAGCAGAGTCCTGTTCCCGACGCTCTCAGCATCCTTGCTCGCTTCTTAGGGGCAAAGTTTAAGTGAGAGCCTGTGGCCCGATCAAGCGATCCAAGCTCTGAAAAGTAAGCATCGCAATTTGGGACAAGCAAAGGTGACGCTGCTGCATCTTTGATTTGTCTCCGTGGAAATTTGGCAGAGTGAAAAGAAAAGCTCTAAATTCCAGAAAAAGCAGCGTGACGTCTTGCTGCTTTTGTTCAGAGAGTCGAGTGCCGTCACTTTGCAATCGTCTCTTTGAGAGACGTGAAAATTGTCTTGACGGATGCATCCGATGCGCGGTAAAGTACTGCGACAGAGAATCAGCTGGATTGCCATGGAATCACCCACTGCGTTCATCAACTCGTCTCTGACGGGATCTGCTTGTCTGTGTTTGCCAAATGAAGTCGGACCGCGTTAGGATCGTCCCGTAACCGCAGACCGCGGCAAATGAAAGAGGCGTTTGAGCAAATACAGTATCACGTCACGAAGCTTGAGTGTAATAAAACACAAAAAGTCGAACGTGGGCGGAAGGGCATCCAACAATGCTAAGATTGCGTAGCGGATAGAAGCCCAAAATCGTGGCGCTGTACCGCAGGACAAGCACAACCGATCTTGAGAAAGAACGAGGAAACGGACCCTGACGCTTGGCTTGCAGGAAAGATTGAGCCGAACGCATCGACAAAGACACGGTCCCTTTCTCTCTCTCTCCCCCTATCTCTCGTGTCATCGGCTCTACCGACATTTCGACCAGGAGAGGGCAAATAGCCAGTGACTCAGCCTTGAAGAGCCCTTGCTCACTTGATCCTCAGGTTTCAACGACTTCTCATCCGATCTAGGAGGAGAAGGATGAGAGCAGTCACGGTTAGCATTCAATCGCACCTGCTTTAGCTGCTTTGAGCGGGCCATTTTTTTTCTCTAACAATTGTTGTCTGGCTCTGCAGAAACGACGACATCCGTGGGCTTGGCAACAAACCTCGAAATTCCAAACTCCGCCTCACTCATCCTGAGGCTCTACATCCGAACTCACAACTCAAAGCTCACTGCTTCCTCACACACGGCGCTTTTGACCCGGTCGGTCGATCTTGCATCACGGAAAGCTCGAACCGGCCTGCACAGGTCACTAGACTAGTCTCTCGCGATGCAGTAGGGCAACCATTGTCACTGTAAATTACAAAAAAAACTTTACGTCTGTGTTTGTCCCTTCGCTTTTGCTTCTGCTCGCTGTCGACTTTCGGTCTGGATTTCTGAACAGGGTCCAAGTGCTAAGACGGTAGTATGACGACTGTCGATTTCTGTGGGTTTCGCCGCAGTGGACTAAAGCCATCTTGACGGGTTCGCTGAGTTAGAGAATGCTAAAGTCACAGCGGAGGCGCTGGCTTGACACAGGGTCGAGGCAAAGGAGACGGCAGGATGACAGCTGCGGATCACTATCATAGTTAAGAATGACAGCTCTGTGCCTGTCCCGCGGCCTTGACGACTAATTAACTGACTGACGGAGTGCATTTTTATTGTGTTTTAGTGATGATAGCGAGTTTCAGAGGGTGACTGTACCCGGTGATCCGTCCCTAGGGTTGCGGTTGGGCACCTCCACACTGTCACTCTGTGCCATGCATGCTCCTGCTTGATGCTCTCACTGCAACTTTGGTCTTTGGACTCTTTTGAGTTCTGTCTTGAGGTCGCTGCTTTTCCGTGCTCTTGCGTTTTGGTTGCTCTCTGTGCTGTTGCTTCTGCTGCTGCGCTCTATCTCGACCTCGCCTCGTCTCTCTCTCTCCTGTCTTCGTGCCTCGTTCTGCTCTTAGCGAGACAGGGCCCAAAAGGTCGAGCTCTGACGTCCTGGTTCACATTTGCATATCAGCAACTCACTACCTCGTCATCCATCCTTGACCCTGACTTTTTATTTGCTCTTTCCTTCTCCTCACCGTCATCCTCCAAACGCTGTCCTCGTTTCCCAATCACTTTGCTCACTTCGGCACCCTCAACACTACCTTGCATACTGGCCTTTGCGACTCGATATCACCTCCACGTCCAGTCTCGACTGTGTGGGCTGCTGTCGTCAACCGTCTCCTTCTCCAACTAAATATATTGCTCTCGCTTTAAAAGCAGCTCGGCTCATCAGGCCTAGTCATCGTCGACAGGAATTCGATCCACTCGACTCGGCTTTACATTTCTCAAACCCAGCTGGGAGCGATAGCCCATCATGCTCAAGCGTGCTGTTGCTACTTTGACCAAGGACTCGTCCAACGACAAGGGCGAGAATGGTCACCCCAAGGCGTCGTCTGCCAGTGGCGCCACCACTCCCAATGGCACCAATGGCGTTCCTACTCCAAAGTCCACCGTCGATTCGACCCAGACCGACAATGCCGACAAGAAGTTCCGTCTCTCGCATATCTTTTCGACTCATAAATCGACTTCCCGAGCTGGCAGTCTCGACGAGCCTCGTCCTAGCGCTGTCAAGAAAGCTCAGAAAGTAGAGGAGAAGGAGCGCAAGGCAATCGAGCAGGAAAAAGTCCGCGAGCGAATCGCTATGGCCCGCAAGCAGTCGGATCTCCGTGCTGCTCAGATCGAGACACCCGAACAACGCGCCCGCTATGGAGACCACTATCCCGAGGAGTGGAACAAGGAGCATGATAAGTGGGGCAACATCTTCACCATCACGGACGACGCCGAAATTGGCGACACGGTGACGCTGCGTGCCCGTATTCACACCATTCGTGATGTCAGCTCGCACCTCGTCTTCATTGTTCTCCGCCAGCAAATTTCCACCATTCAGGCAGTTCTTGCTGAAGAAAACGATGTCATTACCGGCCACATGGTTCGATGGGCCAAGCGTCTGCCACTCGAGTCCATCGTGTTGGTCCGCGGCAAGTTGCAAAAACCTCGTGAGCCCATCACCGGTGCCACCACCAAAGGAGCTGAGATCAAGGTGCAAGAGCTCTACCTCGTAGCTCCCACCAAGGAGACTCTCCCTTTCAATGTGTACGATGCCGATCTTGTCCTCAAGAAGAGCGATGACCACGATCATGAGCATGAGAACGGCAGTGCCAGCGGCCACAACACTGACTCGGACGGTGAGGGTCTTCCTCACGACGAGAACCACTCCATCGAGAGGCATGAGGGTCCTGTCATCACACAGCGTGTTCGTCTCACCAACCGTATCATCGATTTGCGGACCCCTACTGCTCAGGCTATTTTCCGCGTCAATGCTGCCATCTGCAACGCTTTCCGATCGCATCTCGACAAGAACAGCTTCATGGAGATTCACACTCCCAAGCTCCAAGGCGGCGCTTCCGAGTCGGGTTCGAGCGTCTTCATGCTCGACTACTTTGGTCGACCCGCTTTCTTGGCCCAGAGTCCTCAGCTGTACAAGCAGATGTGCATTGCTGCTGACTTCAAGCGTGTCTACGAGATTGGCCCCGTCTTCCGTGCCGAAAACTCGAACACAGCTCGTCACTTGACCGAGTACACTGGTCTCGATATCGAGATGGAGATTGTTCACTACTACGACGCCATCAAGGTCATCGATGGAATGCTCAAGAACATCTTTGTTACATTGCGTGACAACTTCAAGGCTGAACGCGAGCTCATCAAGCGCCACTTCCCTCATGAAGACCTTGTATACCCTGATGACACGCTCATTCTTCCCTTCGCTCAAGGTGTTCGCATCCTCCGTGATTCAGGCTGGGTCGAAGAAGATGGCAGCTTGCCCAAGGAGGACGAAGATCTCAACACACGTGCCGAGATTCGTCTTGGTGAGCTCATCAAGGAAAAATACAACACCGACTACTACATCCTCGACAAGTTCCCGACATCGGTTCGACCATTTTACGCCATGGAAGACAAGGAGAACTCGAAAGTGACCAACTCATTTGACATCTTCATCCGCGGTCAAGAGATCTGTACCGGTGGTCAACGTATCCACGACATTGACGAGCTCGAAAAGAAGATGCAACGTCTCTCGATCCCTGCCAAGGGCATGCAAGAGTATCTCGAAGGTTTCCGACTCGGTGCGCCACCTCATGCAGGATGCGGTATCGGTCTTGAGCGTCTCGTGATGCTCTACCTTAACTTGGGTGATGTGCGTCTTGGCACCCTCTTCCACCGTGACCCCAAGAGTCTGCCGTTGCAGAAGAATGTCGAGGATGAGCTGCGTCACCCCGAGGCAAGCACTAACCCTCCTCCCTGGAAGCACCCTCGTTTAGCGCTCAAGGCGGACGGCGAGAGCGACTTACGTGACATGCAGGCTCTAGAGAAGCTAATTGCTAACTACGGCGACGCTTCCAACACTGCTTGGCTCGATGACCGATACAAGGTGTGGCGCCACCCTGACACTGGTGCTGCCGTAGGTTACTCGGCGTTCAAGGGCTATGCCATGATCATTGGCGATCCGCTTTGCGACAAGGCCCAGTATACGCAGGTGATCTCGGCTTTCCTTCACTACATCAAGAAGGAGGCCAAGCTCAAGCCTATCTGGATGATGGTATGCGAAGAAGTCGAAGAGATTCTCGGTGGCCGACTCAACTGGTGCTCTCTCTCGTGCTCGGCTGAAGAGCGTGTCGAAGATCCAGCTAAGAACCCTGCTCGCAACGACCCTGATGTGCAAAAGAAGGTTCGTCACGCCCGCAAGGAGGGTGTCAAGATTCAGGACTATTCTCTCAACGAGGATGTACCCGAAGATGTGGTCAAGGAGACCGACGAGCGTATCGAGGACTGGCGCAAGAACCGCAAGGGCGAACAGGTGCACATGACCGACGTACACCCTTGGCGCGACATGAAACACCGCGTCTACTACATTGCACGCGACAACAGCGGCAAAGTCTGCGCCATGGTGGTATTGCACCAGCTTTCGCCTCAGCACGGATGGCATATCAAGTGGGCACTTGATTTCCCTGGTGCTCCCAACGGTACGATTGAGCACGTCGTTCTGCACGCTATGGATAACAATGCAGGCACCAAGATGACCTTTGGTGCTTCAGCGACATCGACCTTGGTCGCCAAGCACGGATTGAGCAAGATGACGGTCAAGGCGTTGTCGAAAGCATATTCGTCGATTGCCGAGCACAACAAGTTGACCAACAAGGGCGAGTTCAGGCAGAAGCTCGGTGCGGTGGAGGACAGGGTGTTTATCTGCTACCCTAGACATGGCCTTTCGCCAGCTGGCATCCAGGCCATTATTGGATTCTTCAAGCAGTAATTTCGATCGGCGGAAGATCAAAGCATTAGATGATCGTATACACTCAGAGGATCGTCTCGAGGCTGGGAAGGAAGATATACGAATTACATTGTACATATTGAAAGATCTATCCCGGATGCTTAGGATTGGACTTAATGATACCACGATTGTTTCGACTTCTTCTTCGCTGTGTTGCCGTCTTCGGTCGTGTGCGCCCGACATCGTTCGAGCTTGCTTCGTACTTGAATCATGCAAAGTGGTGACCAGGGTCTAGAAGATGAATTCTCGGGAAGACGTTGGAAAGTTGACCGACGTAATTTTGCGTAGATCCGACCCTAAGATCTGCAACTTTGTGTCCACGTTCCTTCCCATGAAATTGGTCGAGCTCTGTGTTTAGCTTGGCACCGACGGTCAAGTATGTCAGGAACGTCGAAGCCTGTCCCTGGATGTCAGACAGATCATGCTACAGGTATGAGTTATCAGAAAAAGGGAAGGAAGACCGAATGAGAGCCGCGGACCAAGGCAAGCCGTTGCGCGAATTGCAACGCGTTAAAGAGGCCACGTTTTCACGCTCACCCTGTCACCTTTGGACGCCAAAAACTAAGATGTGAGTTGAAGAACGTGCCCCACCTCCGCCAAGATTGACCGGTAACATCGGTGCACGCTCGGCTGCTGATTACGATGTGCAGATCGCCTTCGCTTGCAGTCTACAGTGACGGAGAGTAGGCAAGCGAGAACGAAGGGAAGAATGGACAAGCGAAAGGGCTTGGCAAGGGTCTACGCATGATTCTTGTTTGCTGCGCCTAGGCCAACTCACTTTTGCTTTTGGGCTTTGGTTGTCGGAGCGGGAATACAACAACATCACCGGCGGGAAGACTGGCTTGCACCCGAGTGGTTCTTCGCCTCATCATACATTGTTGTTCGTCGCACCTCATTCATCAACCTCGCTCCTCGCTACGTTTCATCCAAGTTTCGGTAAGAAGGTTCTGCTGCACGCCACGATTGTACAGCATAGACACACCTAACCAGGGCTGCAAATCTCTTCGTCGGTCCGGTCACCGGCACGTGAAGCACTACACCAGACACTACGCCCTACAGCAAAACAGCATCAACACTTGCTTCTCATTGTTGAGGGGTGAGGAAACGCATAAATAGACCAGCTGTTGAGGTCACCAGTAGAAGTAAGTCGCACCACCAATCCAATTCAGCTTTGCGCTAGACACCTCGCTCACCATGGTCTCCTCGTCTGCCTTCTTGGCCCTCCTCGCTGCTGTCGTCTCGGGCGCACAGGCTGCTCCTGCTCCCGCCAACGTCGTTCCCTTTTGGAACCCTTTCGCTATGTCGGCCAAGGGATACACTTTCTCCGTACGTCCATAGGCCCCTCTCAACTTTCTTTATACTTCTTTGCGTTCTTCTGACTGACCTTTGTTCCTTTTTTGAACGCACGCTTGCACCCATCGCATTTCACCTCATACTGCTCGCTGACGCTCGGCAGACCTACACCGGGTTCTTCAGATTCGACACTGTCGAAGGCACCACCCTTCCCGCTGTTGCACCCAACTTTGGTCTCCGTGAAAACACAACTTGGGCCGACCTCACCCGAACGCTCTTCCAACTCAACCTGGATGGAGCACTTCAAGATGGTTCTTCCTACAAGCTTCTGTACGCAGGTCGACACGGTCAAGGGTTTCACAATGTTGGGGAGTCCAAGTATGGTACGCCTGCTTGGGATTCGTACTGGTCCGAGTTGAATGGAGATGGGAACATTACTTGGGGTCCTGATGCTCGGTTGACGGAGTTGGGAGTGGAGCAGGCGCAAGCGGTACATGATGGTTGGGTGAGCATGTTGAAGCAGAGTGATTCTGCTCCTTTGCCTAGCCGGCTTTTTTCGAGTCCGCTTAGCAGGGCGTTGAGCACAATGGAGATTTCGTATGATAAAATTTTGCTCGACAACCCAGGCAATTCTTCCTCCAAGCCCACTCCCCAAAACCCAGGACTTGATGGTCTGCTCAAAGACATCTTAGGTCATATCGGTGGCCCACGTCATCTTACCCCCGAAGTGAAAGAACTCTTTCGCGAGGAATACGGCGAACACACCTGCGACGAACGTCGTACCAAAACTCAAATCCATCACGATTACCCCAACGTACACTTTGAACCCGGCTTCGCAGAGTCTGACCCCCTCTGGACCACCACTAGGGAACAAGACTCGCATTTGGACGCAAGGATTCAAACCGCTTTGACGCAGATGTGGAACGAAGCACAACAGGATCAGGTGGTTTCGTTGACAAGTCACTCCGGTGTCATGCAGAGCATCTTTAGAGTGACAGGGCATTATCCTTTGCATCCCGCGACGGGGGCGTTGATTCCTTTGATTATCAAGGCTACTCCTTTGAAGTGAGGTGCTTCGGTACTGGATAAAATCCCCTTTCTGTAGCATCTTACTTGCCTTTCGCCTTACCTCAAAGGCCAAGGTCGTCTGTACACATGTGTATTCAGTTCTCACTCTTCCCTCACGTTCCGGCTCAATGCAAAAGGTCGCTATGGTCTCACGGAACACAGCGCTGAAATCAAAGAATCTGCAAAACGTGCTTTCGAGAACAGTGTGGTATTGCAACAGAACAAAGATGAGCCTCTCTCATGTACAAGCCGATTTACTTCCAAACCTTAGCCCCCTTAATCCTCTCGCCCAAATTCCACCTTTCCGCCCTCTCCGTATCGATCAACACAACCACCTTTCCCTCGTTCTCACCGGTAAACAACCTCAAGAACGCATCCTCCGCACCGTAAACCCCGAACGTCACATCTTCCTTATTCGTAATCTTGCCACTTGCCAACATAGGAGGGATATCCTTGTAAAACTGGCCCAACCACTTTGGAATAAAGCTGCTCACAATGAAGCCCTGGTACTTCAACTCCTTGGTTACAATGTTGAACAAGTTTTTGGGATAGTAGACGTCCTCAGGCTTATCGGCGTTGTAACCTGAGATGTAACCGCAGGCGACGATGATGCCGTATTTCGCTGCGACGTTGATGTAAGCTTCGAGCTGTTCGCCTCCTACATTGTCAAAGTAGTAGTTGATACCGGTGGAGCCGGCAAAGTCTTTGAGTTTTTGTTGTACGTTTTCGGTTTTGTAGTTGATGGTTTCATCGGCACCGAGCGATTTGACGTATTGGCACTTTTCGTCGGATCCAGCGGAAGCGATGACTTTCACGCCTGCTTGGTGGGCCAATTGGGCGACAAGTTGACCGACGGCACCAGCGGCACCGGAAACGAAGATCGAGTTTCCGCTCTTAAGATCGCCGATAATCTCCTTGAGCGACATGTAAGCCGTCATACCGGCCATACCAGCAGCACCGAGGTAAGTGGTAATCGAGAGACCGTTGCTAAGCTCCTCCTTGGAGAATTTACGGAATCGCTCGGCAGCTTCTTTAGGGTGAATGGAGTATTCTTCGATACCGAGCGACCAAGCCAAGATGACGTCGCCGGCGGCAAAGCCTTCGACTTCGGATCGAATGATCTCAGCAATACCGATAGCAAGAACGGGCTTGTCAACCACATAGGCGGGGGAGAAGTAGCCAATCTCACCCTTCATACGGTTACGCATGGTAGGGTCGAGGGAAACGGCAATGTTGCGGGTCAAAACACCGCCGTTGAGAGGTACATTGTCGAGATCGAGCTCCTCAGATCCGGGACGAGTGGTGACACCAGGTTGAGGAAGGCCGGTAGGCGTGACCTTGTTGAAGAGGACTTGGTGGTTGGTGACCATGTTGATTATTGTATTTTCAAGAGTTCGACTGAAGGAGTGAGGGGTACAGACAGAGTATCTTTGGTGGAGAAGGGAGACATATATACTCTCAGGACAAGAAAGCAGACGAAAGACTGTGACGGTCTGTGCGGCTTGACCTGCCAACGGCTATGGATCAAGAACAACACAGTGACTAAAATCCGAAAACTTTCTGACAATGCATCATCTTTGCGCTCAGTGTAGTAGCTTGGTTCCATGGAGTTTGGCACACGTTCTTGGTCTCATGCAGAAAACTGTGCCACGCGACATGGTGTGCTTCGTACCGAAGAAGGCAGAAGGATGCTGCATTTCGAGCAACCAAGCATTTGCTTACCGGTCAATTGCGACCGAACCGGTAGAACTTTGTGTTACCATGAAGCCGAGACTGTTTGCAAGCGATGTTGCTGCTCGATGACACACACGTCGACACATCTTTTCCTTTTCGGAAGTCGGGACGTGGTTGAGCTGCACAAATAAGATGATGTATAGCCGACGTGTGGAGGGGCTTTTTTTCGTACGTGTCATTCGCCCGCAAACTGAAATGGGAAGTGGACCGGAAGATAAAGTCCGCGGTCTTCGGGATTGCAACCATGCGGTGCGCACTCTTCGAATGCTCAACAGAGCAGGTCCGGCAGAAAACCGCCCACCAAGCTAAGAGTCAGTAGTGTAAGACTGCCTTCAGGATGAAGGAGTCTGGCTCTCACTCGCAGCGCTATAGGTCAATCAATGCTGACAGTGTTGCCCGTGCTGGTGTGAGTGAGACCCAGTCAGCGGCAATGCGTTACAAGGTTCAAGTTAGGCTTGGCTTTGGAATGTCGCGGCGACTTTTTAACACTTTCACTCTCGAGAAATTGAAAAGTTGCCGGAAATGTCATGATTTGCGTTGCCTAGCCTCGCCTCGCCTGTGCAGTGAAATTTAGAGCTGCTCATCATGACTCTCTCTCCTCCACCAAAAAAGGAGCACGGACTTCTTATCCTGCTTCTCATTCGCTCCTTCTTGCAGCAACTTTAAACACCCTTCTTAAACACCGTATCGCCCTAGCGTTCACTCTTCCTCCATACATCTCCGCCGGCTCATCAACATTGCAAGGGTATAGAGAATTTATATGCAGTAGGTGAAGCAAGCTGTACAGGAATACATGGAGCTAATAGACTTGCAAGCAATTCAC
>JAXQGJ010000321.1:0-19427 GCA_037039655.1 Pseudozyma sp. M118-08B | reverse complement strand
GAATTTAATTTTTCAATATTAAATTCAAATCCTCCTCCTCCTCCACCACAACCCACAATCCCCCCACCACCGCATCCAACACCACCACTGAACCCGCCCATACCGCCCAGTCCCATGCCCATACCATAGCCGCTGACGGCCATCATACCGTACACGCCGTACAAACTGTAAGCATTGAGGGTGGCATCACCGGTCGATCCACGGCTGACATAGTGAGTGCTGTACAGCGGGCTGTAGTAGAAGGGGTAGAGGCCGGGAGTGTTGTAGCCGAATCTGTTTCGGAAGAAATGAGAAAGGAATGAGAAAAGGGAGAGGTCAGTTCGCTGATGCATGATTTCGGAGAGGAATGGCGTGGTGTGGGCTTTCTTGCCTAGCAACGCCAGCCAGGTGGGAACAGCACAGCTCAAAGTAAAGGAGTCAGCAGGAAATACGTACACAAATGCGCTTTCGTGACCATCACGACGCTTTCCTTGCGCCCACTCCTTCACCATTTCTTCCCTCAATTTGTCGTGGCGATGCTCTTCCTCCTTGACAATCACGGCCGAATGGGCACTGGGATGAGAGGCATCTTGCCACAACATAGCGCCTTCCTCCTTATCGCCGGGAAGTTCCTTAGCAGCTCGCCACTTGCCCTTCATACGCGTGGTGAAGCTTCCGGAACTCTTATCTTCGGCGCTACTGCTTCCCAACAAACCCTTGAGCTTCTTGATGGCACCAGGATCGTTGTAGACGCAGCCGCACATTGAATAGGGCTGATGGTAGCGCTGCTTCCACAGCGAGGCAGTGCGGTCGAACGCATCCTTCAAAATACCCGTCTCGATAGCGTCATCGTGGTTGATGAAACGACCGACGACCTTGAAACATTGATCGTAGTATTTCGCTTGAAGTTGATGAGTATGCCATGCCAAGTCGATATCCAGTGTCGGCGTGAGCAAGCTGTAGGTGCTCGACATGAGGTCCAAAAACTTATGATAGCGGATGAGACTGCGAGACAGCACATCGTCGAGTGCCCCTTGTTGAACAAGCTCATGGTGCTTGGACCAACCCAGCTTCTCCATCTCTAGGTTGAAGCTCGTTTGACGCTTTACAGCCTCAACAACATCGCACAGCCCTTCGCCGTATGCAGCAGCGTTGCCATTCTGGTAGGGGCGCATCAAAACGGCGATTCGAGCCATCTGCTGCGCCTTCTCCTCCGGCGACTTGATTCGAGGTTGCACCGCCGCGCTTAGCCAGCGATCCTCGAACCATTTTCTGAAAGTGGTGAGGCTGTAGTTGCACGTGACAGCGACATGTTGAATCTCCTGCAGGTCTGTGTGGCTCGCGGCTCGTCGGTCTCTGTGTGCGGTGGCTTCGATGGGCTTTTCGTGTTGGAAGATGGGCAAAAGCAATGACTCGCCCATGTAATCTCGGGCCGAGCGAGGACTGTGACTGGCACCTAGCATAGTACCAGCCATAAAGTAGACCAACTTGTTCTTATGAGGTCGACCGGGACACCTGCGCCACACCGTGTAGTCGTCGAGAAAGCGACGCATTTGAAGGTGATCGGCGGAGACAAGTTGAGTACAATGGGCAGTATCGGCGCAAATCCGCTCCCAGCCGATCTCACCAATACCAAGTTCACGGGCCTCTTTTCCGACACCTGTCCAAGGGATGAACTGTGGTGTTCTGCAGCGCGGGCAATCAATGCGAAGGCCAAAGATGGTACCACCATTAGTCTCCTGCGCGTGCGTCGGGTGACCAGGAGGCGGCTGCAAGCTCAGATCCCAAGGCTGCTTGGAGCGCTTCGTAGCTACACAATCGTCCCAGAATCTTTTAGCGTGCTCGATGTTAGTGAGAATAGGCAGCGTCGCATGTGCTCGTTCGGCAAGTTGACGGAGCGGAAACCTGAAGTGGGACAAGTTGCGGCGTGAGCGAAGGCGTTCGGAGTCTTCCTCTTTGATGAGCGGATTAAGGTGGTAGGCGTGAAGCACAAGGGCAACGTCGATGGGCGGAAGGGCAAAATCAGGTAGCTCGTAACCAGCGAGGTCTTTGGAAAGAGTATCGCCCAAGACTTTGGAGACGTCTTTCATGGTGATCGTGATGTCTGCGGACGAGAGAATACTGGTGAACCACAGCTCAAGACGATAGGCAGCTCGGTTGAGGAAGATGTTCCAACGACGTTCGCGAAGGAGTAGATGACTCAATTCAGCTGCGGCTAGGTCGGCTTCTTGCTGTGTTGGCCCGTGGGCAGACTTGTCGGTGGATTTCGGTGGAGGGTCAGCGGCAGGAGCGTACGGCGGAGGAGGAGCGTCGATGCCAGGCTCGTCAATGTGGACCTCTTCTGCACGGCACGAAGGGTAGTCGAAGTATTCGGTGCCATCCTGGACAGCTTGACGAAGGCGGTCGAAAAGGTCGAGCACCTTGAGATGATACTTGAGATCGTCCAGGGAACAGATCTGTGCACTGGCAGCATTGAGACCGACCCTGACGCCATCTTTGAGCGCTTTGTCAAGCTCTTTACGTTCGGCTGGGGTCAAACCCGGTCCGTCACAAAGCTTGAGGGAGGTCGTATTGAGCGTTGTGGCAATGTCATTGACAGGGTCAGATTTGCCTGCGCTACTGCCGGTTGCAGTACCGTAATCTGGAACGGCGCCATAGTCAGGAAGTTGAGATGTTGGTGTCGTCTCTTCAAGCGGGCTGGTATTCGAGCTCGACGACGAGCCATTGCTTAGAGGTGGCGTTGTGCTTGCAGTCATGACTGAAGAATGGTGAAGCTGACTCTGGACAGCATGCGAGTGGTTATGCTTGTGAACAGAATCGTTGAGATGACGGAAAGTGATGGATGGTCGTGGTGTAGTTGGTAGTTGTGTCTAGTTGCATCTCAAGTGGTCAATCATGATGATAAAGGGAAAGGAGCGATCAGCTGAATCGGCTAACGTGAATCCGGGCTTTGAAGCGGAGTGTCATTCAGGGACTTCATGGTGGTGCACGCAAGCAGAGGAAAGCTCAAAATTGCTTGTGCACTGGTTTTCGCCACTGACTGTCACATCACCTGTTCGTCCTGTGTACAGCTATCGGTCACAGGTTCACCATGGCTGAGACCCGATTCAGATGGATTCGGTCAGGGGGTGAAAGAACGCTTCTATGCACTCGCTTCCATGTGTGGCTTGCCCTGCAGCAAGGAACAAGAGTGCCTGTGCCAAGTTCTGTGCTGTGGAACATATGTCGACAGGGTTCACACTGAGTGCACTGGCTGCACTAGTAAAGCAGCATTCTGACGCGGGGAAAGAAGCCAAATCCTGCCAGTCTTATGCCACTTGACTTGTGTCGCTGTCGTGCTTTATTGAAAGGAACAAAGGGCGCCATATCAGCCGATTACGCCCTTCGACTTTGTTATCAGAGAGAACGGCGGACCCTTTTCCGAGTCGCCGGTCAGTGTGCCTCATGGGCGGAATTAGGATTTTGGTGCGAAAAAATAATAAAATTGCCTTCTTTCTTGACCATTTTAAGATTGAATTTCTTTGAATTTAGGATGAGCTCAAGAGCACCTTGTTCAACGGAACCGAAGTGACTTTTTTTGAACTGGACCCTGAACATGTAGTTCTTCTTCATCCCTCGCTGCATGCTAAATCCTCATCACATCCTCATCAGCACCCAACATGTCAGCTATCAGAGTCATACATCCGACGCCCGACGTCAAGCGCGGCGTACAATACTGGGAGGGTGTTGAGGCGAGCGTCGATGGCGTTCTCGGTGGCTTCGGCCATGTCTCTCGAGTCGAATCGCTAGGATCCCGCTCGTTCTTGTTGACTATGCTTCCGCATCTTTCCTTCTGCGCACCTGCATCGTCCAACGTGTCCTCGTTTCAGTGGAAGAAGGACCGGGTCGCTGAGAGGGGCGGTAAGGGCAAAGCACGTACAAGGGCTCTTGACTGCGGTGCAGGTGTAGGAAGAGTGACAGAGCACAGTCTTATCCCTATCTTTGACGAGGTGCATATGGTCGAGCCTGTCGTCAAGTTCTTGCAGGAAGCCAAGAAGCAGTCTTCGTCATGGCCACCACTCAAGACCTCACCGAAAGACTCGCCTTTCCAAGCACGTAAAGCAGTGCACTTCCACTGTTCAACACTACAAGATATTGACCCAAGTCGACCTTATTCCACCGCCAGCAAGGACGACACCATTCCACCAACCGTTTCCCTCGACGACGAGCCGACCTCAATCGAGCCGACATCGGCTGCTTCTGAGTCCGACGCAACAGAGTTAGACGGCGTAGCTGGCTCGCAGGCAGAGCCAGTCACCTACGACCTCGTATGGGCGCAATGGTGTCTGCAGCACCTTTCGGATAAGGACTTGATAGCTTTCCTGCAGCGCTCGAAAGCAGCTCTCAAGCCAGACGGTATCATTGGTATCAAGGAGAACGTCTGCACAGAAGAAGCTGACGGCACAGAACGCGTATGGTACGATGACGAAGATCACAGCATCACCCGCTCAACCAAGGCGTACGAGCGAGTCTTCAAGGAAGCGGGTCTCGAGATCGTTAAATGCGAGATTCAATTTGGGATGCCAGCAGAGCTCTTTGTCGTCAAAATGTAAGTTGAAAGCTCGCGAGTCCGGGTCAAGGTCACAGCATCACAACTGACACTGTCTTTCATTTTCGCTAATCTTGCTCCATGACAGGTGGGCTTTGCGATAAACCTGGACAGCTTATCGTTCGCAACAGATATATCTCCTTTCAATGGAAAATTTATGAGGACAAACAGCTTATGATTGTGCAGGGAGATTCGTGACGATTGAATTGTTTCGAGGCAGAGTGCTCCGTGAAGCAGCCTGCGGGTATATATGAGATGATCGAATGCATACAGCTGGAAGTTGACGTTCATGGACGGCCTAGTTGGTGGACTTGCGAATTTTGTCGAGCATCACTTCCATCCTTGCCCCCAGGTTGGGTTGGCCTCTGGCTTGACCCACACGACTACCACTTGCCTTATTCCACATCTTGTTCTTCTTCAATCTCTCCTGTTCCTTTTCTTCCTTTGTCCTGTCATCCCTCACCTTTTCTGGTACCTCCTCACGCGGGGCGCTTCTCGGCAAAGGATGTGGCAATGGCTTCTTCTTCTTCTCCCTCCCTACCTTTCTTGGTCGCAAATCCTGCTTCGTCCCCGAAAGCATATAGTCGGGTTCCTCGTTGTCGTCTCCATCACCAATCTCTGGCGCGAATCTGCCTTGGTCTTTCGGCAAAGTGAAAGGCAATGCTGATTCGTCCGGCGCTTGCCTTTCCGAGTTCTTCTTGGCGCTACCTCGTTCTCCTAGTGGTGCTGCGTTTGCGTTGGTGCCACTTGATCCTTGCGATTTGTCCTGCTTCAACTGCTTGTAGTATTCCTTCTTGACTTTGGCCTTGTGGATGAGTTCTGCTTTGATCTTCTTGTGCTTGCCGAGGTAGGCTCCATCTGGAAGATGTTTGGGTCCAACCTGGAAGCCTCCAGTCTTTTTGCCATTCGAGGGGTTGGCTGAGGTGCGATGCTTGACCAGCTGCTTTTTGGTGAATGTTGGTGGCGCCATCGTCTTGGCTTTGCTCTAGCGTCTCAATGCGTGTCTGAACAGCGAAACAGGGTAGTGATGGTGAGGACAAGGCAAGGAAGATGAAGGTTCCAAATCTCGGAATTCGCTCCTTCTGCTCTGCAACCGAACCGAAAAATTGAAGGCTGCAAAGCCGAAGAGTGGAGGAAAAGAGTCAAAAAGCTCAAATTCGTGCGAATGGAAGATTTGGCTCTTTGACACCATTTTCATATCGGACCCTTGTTGCATGCAAGCAACTGCTGTACCACCATCCTCATCCACCACGACCATACATCAGAAATCGATCTTCCTCACCTTGCTACATCTCAGAAGCCACAGAAAAAGATGGGGAAATCGACAAAAGACAAGCGGGATATCTACTACCGTCAAGGCAAGTCCGAGGGCTATCGTGCTCGATCAGCGTACAAGTTGATTCATCTAAATGAGCAATACGGCTTTCTTGGCGGTGCCCAAGACTATGCTCTAGATGCCTCTTCTCCCTCTACATCAGCTAACACTGACGCGGCGGCTTCATCTTCAAAAACGCCGTTCCCAACACCTACGAGAGTTGTCGATCTCTGTGCAGCGCCCGGCTCATGGTCTCAAGTCCTTTCACGACGTTTAGCGTCGATACCCGGCTCGCATCTCGTTGCTGTTGACCTGCAAGCGATGGCTCCCCTCCCAGGTGTGACTCAGATCATTGGTGATATCACTACACCTGCCACAGCTGACGCTGTCAGTCTCGCTCTCTCCGACGGACCTTCCTCCTCCTCTTCAGCAACAACAGCAGCAAGCACCAAAGGCAAAGGCAAAGCTCGAGCCCAACTCATCGTCTGCGACGGCGCACCCGATGTCACCGGCCTGCACGATCTCGACGAATATCTTCAATCACAACTTCTTCTCGCTGCGACCCAAATCACATTCCGCCTGCTCGAAGTCGGAGGTACCTTTGTCGCCAAGATCTTTACGCAACATCCTCAAGCAGGTCTCGGCGCATCGTTGGGTAACATGGACCTGAAAGGTGCAAGGCCGTCAACCTCAGGTGCTTTGTTGGCCGATCAACTCCGTACCTTTTTCGACAAAGTGGATATTGCCAAGCCAAGAAGTTCAAGGTTGGGAAGTGTAGAACACTTTTTGGTGTGTTTGGGTTTCAAGCCGCCTCAAACTCTGCCCAGAGGGATCGTCGGAAGCTTGGCACCGGAGGAACAGAACGAAGAAGAGGCGAGAGAGGATCTTGTCAGGTACGCGCAAAAGCTCGCATCGCAATTGCAGCGTCCTGCAGCATCTCGAGGTCAGTCACAGTCGCACAAGGAGCTAGCGGCGACGTTGCCTTTCATTGCACACGGAGACCTCAGCGGGTTCGATCAGTGATAGCTCTGGTCAGCGCAATACAATCGCAAAGCCACATTGCATCAAAAGCTCAAAAGCACGGCGACGAAGAGTTGAGAGCTTGTATTACAAAGACGAAGCATGTTGTCGGACAGGAACAGGAAGAAGCTTAGTTGCTGGACTTGAGCTCCCAGTCGCATGGCTTCTGTTCGGCCCAAAATTCGCCGGGTTTGGCGCCAGACTTTTGGAGGGCGAGCAAGACAGGTGTCTCGGCACCTTGATCGAGGGTCTTATGGCCTTTGCCTTTGGTCATGTCGGTGTTGACGTCTGCATTCACGAACAAGAGAGGGTTAGGGAGGAAGTAAATGGCAGAAAGTGTAAAGGTCAGCATTGCTACTTCTCTGCTCCGGAGCTGGAGCTTGCAAGTCTACCCTTTTAGAAACAAAGGTGTACTTACATCCTGGACAGCATGAGAACACGTCGACATTCTTTCCCAGCTGCTTGTACTGCTCCGCCAGAGCGCGCATATAAGCAATCACACCACTCTTGCTAGTACTATAAGCAGCCTCCTTCCAACCCTTCTCTTTGTACGATCCGTCCTTAACCACTTCGTAAAACTCCTTCATCAACGCATCCACCTCCTCAATCGTCTGTGCATTTCTAAATTTGTCCCTGACCTCATCTCCGAATCCTTTCAGCACACCCGCCTGGGAAGCAATCGTAACGATCCTCCCTCCCTCATTCACGGGAATGTTGTTGATAACATCCTGAACAGCGTAGTAGTTGGTCGCGACCGTTTTTTGAACCACGTCGAGATCGAAACCATCCAAAGCTACACCGGCGTTGTTGATCAAGATATCGACACCATGCGAAGATTTGAGTTTGGAGGCGAGCTTGGTAATCGAATCGTGCGAAGAGGTGTCGAGTTGACAAACTTCGATCGAAACACGATCGCGAGCAGATTGGCCAAGTTCAGAGTAGATTGCTTTTTTAGCTTCTTCGCCCTTGGTAAGATCGCGTGAGCCAAGGTAGATGGTAAGATTGTCTGAAGAGGAGCCGTAAAGAGAGCAAGTGGGGAAATCGTTGGCGAGACGACGGACGATACCGTAGCCCAAACCACGGTTGCCTCCTGAGACGAGAGCGGTGACCATCTTTGCTGCGGATCGTTGGGATGTGGGTAAAGAGCAGGTAACAGGCGGAAACTGTGTTCTTGTTACAAGGGACGGACTGTGGCTCTTGCCATGGCGTACCGTTGTCTTTATATAAAGGTTCTCATGCCTTAGTCTTCGTAAGCCTCAACCGTCTTCGCGACAGCTGCTGACTGAGAGCGACTGCTCGTCTAAGTCAAGGACTTTGGCGTGTGTTGAATGCCGTGGATCTTCGTCACCGCTACATGTGTCCTCATTTCTGTGTGTGGAGGTTTTCGAGCTTCGGCTAAATTGAGGCTCGACAAAAAGCCGAGACTTCGCCATTTATGATGGTTGTATCTCCGCATTTCATTCCCCATCAAAGGTCTGAAAGGCTTTCTTTTCATCCACACACTCTCATCACAAACTAGAACATACGCGTTCGGGAACAATGTCGATTCTGTCTGGATGCAAAGGCTCGGCCAAGCTGGCTGCCGGTTCACTGGTCCATGCGGGACGAAACTCGTTTCGAGTAGCTCGACCAACCTCAACGCCAGTTGTAACTTCGCAATTCAAGCAGCTGCACAGCTCTTCTCGCAGCAACGCGTCATATAGACGCTTCGGCGAGCCATCCGAGTCACGACCATCATCAGGCAGGGAGCAGCTGTCGAGCGGAGATGCTATTCGTCGCCAACTCGAAGATCAACTTTTTCGACGTGTCGGTGTTCCGCAATCACGATCTCAGCAGCCTTCCCAATACCAGCGATTCGGCGGAGGAGGAGGCGGAGGCAGAGGTAGTGGAGGATCGCGCTTCACCTCTCGTCCGCCTACCCTCATCCTCGTTGCAATAGGCAGTGCAGGTATCTACTACGTCGTCCATCTCGAAAAGGTCCCCGAAACAGGTCGATGGAGATTTATCGATGTCAGTCCAGCTCAAGAGCACGAGATGGGTCAAGAAACATTCAAACAGACTCTGGGCGAGTATCGAAATCGTATTCTACCCGCTTCGCATCCTTATTCGAAGCAAGTTCGTGCGGTAGCTAGTCGTATCGTCGCTGCACTCGATAAAGCTGTGGATGGAAGCAATCAGCCGCACCATACGAAAGGTGATCCCTATCTTACGCATCACTCTCACGGCGAGGAAGGAGGAATTTCTTACGGCGGTTCGAATGCCGCTTCATCGCAACAGCAGCAGGGACAGCCAGCGACGAAATGGGAGGTGTTCGTCATTGACGATCCCAAACAGAAAAATGCATTCGTTCTTCCAGGTGGTAAGGTCTTTGTCTTCACCGGTATCCTGCCCGTTTGCGCCAACGCAGACGGCTTAGCTACTGTCTTGGGTCACGAAGTAGCGCATCAAGTCGCACGTCACTCTGCCGAGAAAATGTCCGGCTACAAAGTCCTTCTCTTCGGAACGTTCCTCTTGGACGCTTTTGGCTTGGACATCGGTCTAAGCAGAGCAGCGCTGACATTGTTGCTGTCGTTGCCGAACTCGAGAAAAACGGAACTGGAGGCGGATTATTTGGGGTTGAGAATCATGAGTCGCGCTTGCTTTGATCCTAGGGAGGCGAGTAAGTTGTGGACGAGGATGAGTGAGTCAGAGGGTGGAGGGGGTGGAGGCGGCGTGTTGGATAGTGCACAGGCGATTCTGAGTACGCATCCGGTGTCGAGTCAGAGGATCAAGAATATGGAAAAATGGTTGCCGGAAGCGTTGGAGACGAGACAGGCTTCGGATTGTCCTGCGCCAGAACAGGTGGCTGGGTTCAGGAGCGCAAGACAGGCTTTCTCTGGGTTTTAGACTCGATGCTACCAATTCTCATTTTGACACGGGTAGCTATGCTGTATCACACTGTATAACGACAAGGTTATGAATAATGCTGTTTCTATTGGCAACAAATGCATTGTTCTAAAGAGTATTAGGGATAGTGCTGCATTGTTGAAAGAATGTGTCGAGCGCGCCAAGATTACTGAGATTTGGGATGCGACTGCAAGTTGACACGCCATGCGCTAGGCGGTAGAGCCTGCAGCTTTCTACAAGCTGGAATGATGAATGTCACCAACAAGATCGCTCCAATGGCGACACATAGGGTTGATGTCCAGTAATATCCATCCCTCTCGATGACGCATACTCCTCCTGCAGCTGAGCATGCCGCTTTACCCAGATCCGAGGTGCATTCGTTGCCACCGACGCCTTTGGACGCGGTCAGCCAGAGCTTGGCGATCTCAGGATCTTTCAGCAGCGATGAGCTGGATGGTGGTTGACAGCTCGAGATGGTAAAAAGGTCGACTGCTTTCAGGACAAAGTAGCGTGGCCAGGTGCCGCCGAGGTTCGAGACGGTGTTGAGGAGCGTCATGTACGTTCCACCGATCAAGGGGTCCGCGATCTGAGTGTGGAAAGCCGAGATGCCGACGAATTGGACCGTGGTGGCGAAACTGCCTGCGACAGTGCTGGCGATGACGATAAAGAAGTAGCCGGCACCAATGGGAGCTTTGGGCATGCCATGCACGATGGCCATGGAAAGCAAAGCGAAGCCGAGGCGGAAGAAGAAAGCGGTCACCCATGGTCGTAATGCCTTATCACCTTTGCTCCATCTCGCCGCCAAGTAGCCAAAGATGAGCTGGAAGGGAAAATCGATCAACACCGCCAAAGCCAGATCTTCCTTGCCAAACCCTTTCTCCACCAATTTGAGTCCTGTCACTGCCTCGTTTGCTTGAAACCCAATCTTGGCGACAAAGTGAATCAAGATGAAGGTCTGAACATGCTTCAAACGACAAATCCTCCACATGATCGAGTAAACCTGCTTGACGTCCATATCCGGTGCATCTTCCGTCTCCGCATCCTCCTTCTTGAAGACCACTAACCATGCCGTAACAAGCAAGAAGCCAACCGCCCAGAATCGCATATACGCCGAAAGCGAAAGCAGCGGATACTCCAACGGTGTCGACCTGAAATACTTGTTGCTGAATTCGACCGAGTTGAACGCCAAGAAGACTGTAAAGCTGAGGAAATAGCCCGAGTTGAGACCCACCGTTTGAGCGGTACTGGCATACGAAAGATTTTCTTGCGAGAGAAGCGTCAACGCCCATCCGTCCACAGCGATATCTTGTGTAGCGGCGAAGAGAATCAAGACGAAAAAGATGAGGGTGATGAGCTTGACGTTGGGGATGTCGGCCAGAAGCAACTGATCGACGTTGCTGGCAAGGTACCAGAACATGATACCGACGATGGTCTGGATGGGGACAATCCAGCTTTTCCTTCGGCCTAGCGAGATCTTGCCGATCAATGGAAGCTGCAGCTCGTTGATAAAAGTAGAGTCGACGATCGGGCTCCAAAAGAGCTTAAGCGAGTAGGGATATGTGCAGAGCATGAAGAATCCAATGTCACCGTAGCTCAGCTTCGATTTGAGCAAGAAGGGCATCGTGCCGAACGCCAACCCCACAGGCACACCTTGCAAAAGGTAAAGAATGACGAGCAAGATCATTGCTTTGCGATCCTGGGGTGAAAGGTCCATGAAGCCTGAAGCCTCCTCGCTAGCTTGCTTTTCGGTGACTGCTACGCCGCTCTTGCCGTCAATCGGTGTCGATGCTGGATTCAAGAGTGCAGCTTGATCGTTTTGTGGTTCGAGAAGATCCGATCGTTCGACAGCTTCGGAGCTGGGGGTGCCGTTGAGCATAGCAGCTCTTGGCCTTTGACGCAATTTGGCATCGTCACCGCTGTGGCTTTTTGATGACGAGCTCTTTGCTCCTTTTGCTGCCGCCATTTTCTGCTCGCTATGTTACTCTGTCTGAATGACGAGAGCGAGTATGAGAAGCAGCGTATGTATCGGAGGCAAGAGATGCAGACCAGCTGCAAAAGGGTTTGATGGTCAGAGCCGAACAAGGTTGTGCGAGTCGTTGAACAAATGAAATGCATGACACACACGAGCTCTGTTCTTCAGTCAGCTAGCCCCAGTCAAGCCAGCAGACGCTCCTTTCTTGCCAAGTGAAACGCGTCCCGTGCAGCTTTGTTCCACGTCGATACCCTTTTCTTCCAAAGAAACAGAAAAATTGCGGAGAAGACGAGACAAGACAAGACCATTTTTCTCCGCAGTCAAGCATGTAAGAGCGCTATACGATGCACAAAGCCTAGTTTTGATCTTGACGTTCGTTGGCTTGAGCGCGATAAGATTTTTTCGGTCTTCTGGCCGGCTAACCCGGCGGGGTTCTTGTGCGACTGAGTTTCAAGCCACATGACCAGGAAAGCAGCGAGCAGATAGATACGCAACGAAATCTTCGGCTATTCAATTGTCACAGCCAATCATTGGCGGCAGACCGGATAGATAGCGGCAAGGGTAAAAAAAGGTGGACGGCTCAACATCTTCTCGCATGCGTAGGCTCTTGCCGTTCTTTTGCTTCTTGTTCGGCATGCTTTCTTGGCCCCGCACAGGCAGTTCAAGACAGGGAGACGGCTACTTCTCGCTCTTCTCCGGTTAGCCGCGATCTGAAGCTAATGTTGGGCAGTCTGCTGCTGATCTGATTGCCTGATAACGAAGACTACCTGGAGCATGCGCAGAGACTGAGCAACCTTGATGAGGCTTCTACTCTAAACGTACTTCTTCTGACGTGCGTCCTCTGACCCACGTCCACCATCATCACCTTCAATCCTCTGGTCCCAGCATCAACTAACATCATTAGCCTACCAGAGATGTCGTCTCCAGTGACCGGCGTGGTTATGCTCATCCGACATGGTGACAGGCAAGGCTTCTACCAGTCTCCTTCAACTTACACCGCTTCCCGAACCAACCTCACCGTCTTGGGCTACCTCGAGGAACTCAACAGTGGAGCTCAACTGCGATCACGTTATCTTGATGCATCCTCGCCACTTCTTATTCAGGGCATCAATACAACCGTAGCTGAGAACACGCAAGTCGCCGTCCAGGCAGATGCAGGAGGCGAAGGTGGCGTCATTGTCGAAAGCGCCAACGCCTTCATGCAAGGTCTGTACCCACCGTTCAACGATACGATCGTCTTGGCCAATGGAACCACAGTAGCTTGGGACGGGCGCGCACAACTGATTCCAGTTGAAACCATCGAGCCGGATCAGTCATTCGTTATGGAACCCTGGACTTCTTGCGACAAGTTTGAAGACTGGACCCAGACCTTCTACAACAGCGCCGACTTCAAGAAGCAGAGTGGACTGGCTCAGCCATTCTTTGATTCGCTGCCTGCTTCGGTCATTGGCAACAGGCCAAGAACTCTCGTCAATGCGTGGAACCTGTATGACTTCCTCAATGTCGAGAAGATTCACAACGCAACCCTTGCGCCCGAGATCACCGACGATATGGCGCAGACGGCTCTGTCATGGGCAGAGTACCACGAGAACGGTCTCTTCGGTGGAGCCGACCCAAAACAGATCAACAGCATTGCCGGTCGAGGAATGCTCAATCCTCTTACTGACGCAATTCAGCAAGTCGCTAATGCGTCGAATCCGCTTAAGCTTTCGGTGCTGGCTGCTTCGTACAAACCCTTCTTTTCGCTCTTCAGCATGTTCGAAATGCCCGAACTCCAAGGCAGGCTTGTCGACTATGCTTCAGCTATGATCTTTGAAGTGCACCAAGACAACTCGCTTCAAGTCTACTTCCGTAATGGCTCGTACGGTACGCTCGACCAGCACAACGTTCTTGGCTCGAGTTCGCTTACTGTGAACAGCTTCATGTCGCACTTTGATCCAATCAAGCTGGACTCGTTGGCAGACTGGTGCAATACGTGCGGTGAGACCGATGCTCGCGGATGTGCTGCTCTGAATGCACTCAACGGAACGGGAAGTGGGGGAAAGTATTCGGACGCAACTTCAACGACGGGCAAACACCAAGTCTCGCCGGTGGTCGCAGGTGTCATTGGTGCGCTTGTGACGTTGGCAGTAGCGATTGTAGTCGTAGCAGGTTTGGCGTATCTGACGGGACTGACCGTGGTTAAGCGTGGGAAGGGAAGCTATGCAAGGCGCCAACATGTGCATGCGTTGGGGTCGACAAGTACGATTCATCATCAAGACAACGCTGTTGAGCTACGTTCGGATCTTGATCACAAAGATTCGCATGTATGATTGCAATCAACTCAGTGCAAGTGGACCTCGAACTACAAGCAGAATGTGTGAATAAGCTGCCTTGACTTTTCAAGGGTGGTGAAGAAGAAGATTTGAATGGACCCTGAGAATGCTCACCAAGAAGGGTCAAGGTTCGGAGATGTCCGCTTTGAGATTTTCTTGAGGTCGGAATTCGGACACGACTGGAAACCAGCGCTTGCTGAGTCAAAGCTGAATCCTCCACAAAAACGTCTCTTTCTTGATGGGCGAGCTTTGCTTTTGAGCTTCATCCTGGAACACCACAATTCTCAACGCTAATAAGACGAAGCAACATAACGATGTCGCTTCTCAAATCATTCGGTCAAGCGCTTCAGCGCTCAGTAGAGGTAGCTCGAGATGAGACTGCCAAGAGTAAGTTGCCAGCTTAGCCGAAACTCTTCGATGTTTGAACAGCACTGACCTACATGATATGCTCGCCCAATATGTTATAGTGATGCGAATGGAGATCTCACCAACGTCCAAGAACCAGGGAGCTCTTCTCATCTATGCCATGACGCAACCGGCTCATCTCTCCAACTTCGCGACCGGATCCGACTCGGATATTGGTGGTCTCTCGCAGTGCAGACTAGGCCTGGACGAATCTTCCCGCGGACGATTCTATGGTACGCTCTCGTCGCAAGTGCCAAGAGGTGGCAAGATTGAAAAGAGTGGATATGCAGGATTTCGCAACAGAAACCGACCCACGCTCTTCGGCAATCAGTGTTGGGATACGACGGTGCATCCTTACCTCGCTTTGCGCGTGAGGAACCGTCTGGCGAACAAGTCGGTCGGATCAACGGTCAAGGATGAGAAGATAGAGGCGGGTGCAGGTGCAGGGACCGGAAGTGGTTTGCGTGCTGCACTTCACGCTAGTGATCCATCAGGTCCAGCTGCGAGCAGGGCGATCCATGCACTGGGTTTGGGAAGAAAAGAGTTGCCGGGTCCCAAATTCTTCGTCAATGTGCAAACAGATGGTCCCGTGACAAGTGACCTGTTCCAACACCGACTCTATCTGGATGAGAGCAAAGGTTCCGATTGGCAGACTGTCATCGTAAGTGTTCACCAATCTCTCGCTGCTGCCACATCATATAATGCAGTATTTCTGACGCTCAACATCTGAACTTTTTTCCCCGAACAGATCCCATTCGACGACTTTGTCCTGACCAACACAGGTCAAGTCTCTAACTCTCAAGTCTCGATGATGCGCGAGAAGATCCGCACCATCGGCATCTCGGCCGTTCTCGATGTTCCTGTGCCACCTTCGGCATCCAAACCGCCTACGAAGGACGAAGACGCTCCTCCTTCGGTGCTCTCACGTCGCTCGCTAGCCAACAAGCAGCCAAAAGAGCAAGAGGATGACTGGGCCGTCGACGGCAATATTCGTGGCGATCGCGAGGACGAGGCTGCGTTGCGAGGAAGCAAGAGAGGTGCAACGTACAATTTTGATCTGGGCCTTGAAAGCGTCTATGCTGTTGGTGAACTGGATGAGTTGGATGGCGTATTCCAGCAGTAAAGATCGATGCTCACGTTAATGTAATATTAAGCTGATAGCCAAAGCTTTCCGATAAAGAGTGGACTACGTGTTTCGACTGCCCAAACAAGATTGTCTGATGCAGAGCAGCAGGTGTCCGTCTGTCTGATGGCACTGGTGCTCTGCGGCTGTGTCAATGTTCAACGTGAAACTGGGCTCACCAGACGGCTCAACTTGAACAAGTCTACTTCAGTTCGAAGCTTAAGACTGAAGCGTTTCTATCAACGCAAACAAAGAACGACTATGCGGGGTAAGAAACATGTGCGAAGGGTTCTCAGCGACGACTTCGGATGCTCGGTCTTCGTGGTGACCGTACCGGGATTCTCTTGTCACCACCATGTGAAGCAACACCGGGGATCTCGATGAGAGATTACCGGTCTCGCCCTTTTTTACTAAAGAAAGCCGGGTGCGGAGAAAGCCTCCAGAACGGCAAATTGTGGAGAAAAAGCCCATATTTGACCGCGAAGACCGTGCGCAATCGATGTTCGCAACACTTCACCGGCGCAATTCCACACATGGCCTGCAGCATATATACTTTGTACGTCCAACCGTGGGGCCCTCGACCGTCACCTTACACTACCGCTGCACCTTTCCGGAAGGAAGAAGATTACAAGATGACAGTCGATCCCTTCAAGCCTATCCTCCTCGCCGCAGAGGGTGCCGAGCTTACAGCATCCGTCCTTCCTTACGGCCTGACCATCCACAGCATCTCGACTGAAGAGGGCGAAGACTTTATTGGCGGACCTGAAGATCCCCACGACCACAAGACACGAGGACGAGCTTTCTTGAACCCCATCATTGGACGCTTTGCCAATCGTCTCCCAGCTGGCAAAGTTGAGTTTTCCTCTGCTAACGGCAAGAAGACGCAAATCGAATTGCCCGAGTTTAGCGGTCCTGGTGTCGTGCTTCACGGCGGTCCGCAGAGCGACAAAGAGAACAAGGTGGACAGCATCGAGCAGCATGGACCTTTCGACAAGTGCTACTGGCAGCCTCTCGATACCAAGGACAGTCAATTCTTTGCCGACTCGGGCTACGCTTCGACGAGCAGCCCAAGTGGAAAGCAGAGTAGCTTGATCTTTGCTATCGAATCTCCAGATGGCGACTCTGGCTACCCTGGTCAGCTTCGTGTCGAAACACTCCTTGCTGTCGTTTCAGGCTCATCCGGTAGCTCGAACAGTGATCTTGGCAAATCGGCTGGAAAGCTACTTATCCGATACCGTGCCGCCCTTTCTTCTTCTGGCTCCGTCGAAGCTACCCCGCTCAATTTGACTCATCATTGGGGCTTCAACCTCTCTTCTTCCAACGAAAAGGCTTACGCAACCGAGAAGGGCACCGTTTCGGACCATGTTGTTGAAATGTACCCACCCGCCGGCAAATCGCTCTACCAGCTCGACTTGGACTCGAGCATGATCGCTACCGGTAAACTTAACCTTTCTTCCGGTTCGGCCGATTCCTTCTCCAACCCCGGTTCGCACCATTGGGACAAACAAGGTGGCAAGCGTGTCTCTGAAGACATTCCATCCGCTGGCTACGACGACTTTTACGTTTGGGGCTTGGACGAAGCAGTTCCTCAATCTGATAAGATCGACGCTATTGCGACGGAGTCGACGAAACGTATGCGCGTTACCTCAGAATCAGCTGGTCGATCGCTTACGTTCTACACAAACCAAGCCGGAACGCAATTGTACACTGCAGAGGGCCAACCGGAGCACCCAGCAGACCCAGCTAAATCAGGTGGCCTAATGAAGAAGGCGCACCGCAAAGGAGGTTTGCCGGAGACTGGCAACTTCAAGAGGAGCTACGCTGCGATCGAATTTGGTGGTCCTCACTGCGGGTTCCTGCAGCAAGGGCTGGCAGAGGTTGGTGGAAGGGAGGAGATTTTGGAGAAGGGACAGGTGTATGACAGCTGGGTGGTGTGCGAGGCTTGGAGGAAGTAATGGTGGACAGTTGAATCGGATCGGATGACGATGTGACCCCCGATGTTTCACTTTTCTCAAACTGCAAGTCAAAATAACAGATGCCCTGCTTCTGGCTTCTCGATGCACATGTGCAGCCGAAGCAAGCGATGTGACAAGGCAGTGCGTGTGCACTCTGCATAGCCAAGCCGCAGCAGGAACAGATGACGGTGAGCCACCAACGAGGCTTTGCTGCAAAAGAGTAATCTACAAGGCCGTGCATCGAGAGGTCACGTATGGATTTCGAGGGTGTGCCACTCTTTTCGACCCGAAGCTGTGCGTCGCCGCTGTTCTTGGCATGCGTGTTGCACAATTTGTTCCTGGAAGCTACTTCTGCGGCAGGAACACAACGGTGACCATGAGCCTGAGCCGATTAAACACAAAGCAAACACGTCATGAAGAAGAGATAGAGAAGTGCCAAAGAGAGAGTGGCAAGAAGAATGTACCACGGCCGATCAAACAAATGTGAGACAAGGGATCGACACTTTTGATTGACAGCAGCCGCTTCCTTTTCTCTTCCGAGACATGCTACTGATCATGGAGCATGATGACAACGGTACACGGCAAAGTATCATGGGGCAAAGCAAGAGCACGAGCACAAAGAGGCGACAAGACCGGCATACAGTAACGAGAGGCTAGTTTCAGGGCCAGCCAGTCGCACGCTGACAGCGTTAAGACGCGTTGCATTTGAATGATGCGCCTGTCGGCGTCGGACTTGGAACAATTTTGGAAGAAAGCTCAGAACTGCGAAAAGGGCATAAAGCCAGAGAGAGAGAAAGACTTTGAATGCTCGCTTGTACCTGAGTGAGACCAACAGCTGCCAGCGAGACATCAAGGACTCGCGTCTTGTCAACCAGCGCGTTCAAACAGAAGATGATCGTCGTTTTCACTCGCTGTCAGAACCACACCTTGTTCACCCCCCTCGCTTGTAGAGGTGGATTCGCACTCCGAGCTGCATGTGATGCATCTTTGTCGTCCCCTTTCTCGACTCCTTTGTCACTCCTTGATACTGAATAAAAGGTCGCTGGCAGAGAAAAATCGAGCTCACTAGGCAACGCCTTCATGGCGGTTGTTGCCACAATGAAGCCAGAGGTTGCGCGCTGTCAAAAGTAGGCTTTCTGACGTTCGGGTCTCACGGTGACAAGGGGCGGAACAATGAAAAGAAGCCAGCCGTCTCATCTTCCCACGCTCAATGCAAAAAGTTTGGACCTTTCACTCTGCAGGATGCAGCCTCTTAGTCAAACAGCTCTGTGTAACGGAACGAACTAGTGGCGGGCTGCATCGCACTGCACTGCATCTTGCCGCTTCTTGCAACCGAGCTTTCTTTCCTTTTCGAGGAACATGTTCCTGCCGTCCTGCCGTTCCGTCGCTGCCGTGAACAGGACGCTAACGAGTCTTCTTAAGCTGCCAGCACAATGCAGTGAACACAGTTGTCTGAGCCAACTGAAGGCGCCTGCAGCAAGTTCTGCAGAAATTTCTTTATGCCATCCTGTGATCACAATGTGTGCCAAGAGTGTGATCTTATCGTACAAAGGCAACAAAGATGCGACAAAGGTTGATCAGGATTGAAGAAGCAGGGCGGCTACGACGCTGGATTGGCACAGCAAGAGGAAACGGCAGCGCGCAGCCAAGAATCAAGCCGTACCAGCGTATAGCAACGGCAAGAAAAGTGCACAGCGGCGCGTCGATCGACTTGCTGCGCCTACACCGAGCTTCCCGAGTTCCACTCCGAGCTCCTTCTTCAACACCCTCCCTTCCCTCCATCTTGCCCCTTTCCTTTCCCTTTCCCTTACCTCGTTCTTCTTCATCACCAACTTCTCCCTCTCCCTCCACCACACACTCCCTTCTCCT
>JAXQGJ010000320.1:0-19827 GCA_037039655.1 Pseudozyma sp. M118-08B | reverse complement strand
CCGCTGCGGCCAATTGGTCACCGCTCGAGGGGTGCAGGTGTCGAACCCCCTCGACTTTCTATTTTGTCTCCCTTGCGGAAGGCAGATCTTCATGATCGAGATAGGCTCACCAGCTTTCAGCAGGATGATAAGACTTTTCATGACCATGCTGGTTCTTCATGTCTATACAGCGGCTCCGCCAGGTCGGAATGCGCGGTTTGAGCGTGCCAGAAGGCTTCAGAAGTTTCAGAAGTCATGATATGGAGCGATCTGAGACGGATTGGTTTCATCTCAAACGATGGCCATGGCGTCGATGACATTTCCAGCTCAGCTCGCCAGCTAGGATAATCCCGTGCATTGTCGAGCTCAGACAGCGAGGACGAGCAGGCTGCAGAGGAAAGCGACGGAGCACGTAGACAGAAGGCCCCTGAACGCCCTCGTGGTGCCAGTAAGCATCTGCCTGTTCAGTATCTTTCGGCCTCTCCCACGGCAGCAGACACTTCCAGACATCATTAGTACCAGTGATACGGGACCGATGGAATTCATGCTATGCATAGCGGCAATACTGAATGCCAGACTGGGCTCTCGAGCTCCTTGCATATCGATGGTGACACCGGGAAAATTGCAACTCAACGCACGCATAGTGGCTTGTCCTTGTGCACGCGTCAGATCCTCGTTCGACGCCAGATCATCCTGCTAGCAGTCACATCTGTCATGACCCTCAGACATATCTGGCTGTGTACTTCGTCACATTTTCCAAGGGTGACCTTCTACGACCGCAGTGATACGTTGGGCTTGATGCAATGAGACATGCACCGCTTTTTCGAAGGATTTTTCTCGATAGTGTTTCGCCTAGTGAAGTGGCGTCATAGGATCCGAGCGGGCCAACTAGTGCTAGCAACGTTTCGAAACAAAACCGACTCCCTAGATTCGCTCCTGCACTTTCAGTCCAACGGGATCTAGTTCCAAGAGAGCAGTAGAGCGAGACGGCAGCTAACACCAACAATGGGCTGCATCAGCGCTCTAGAAAAGCGGTGCAGGAGGACGAAATTGACCTGAAGGCGCAGGTGGGGTGAGAGCCGAATTCGCTGTTTCCGACCATTACGGTTCTGGGTGCGAGCTCAAGCCCCTCGTTCGATGCAAAGCTCCCCAGCTACCATTTGTTGTCTTGTGTTTGGCTATTGTCGAGCGGCACTACACACTCGCCGCTGGTCACCTTCGACTGACTTGCACCACCACCCCTGACGTCGGCTCTCTGTACTATCACGATTGAATATCCCTCGTGCGGCTCACATCTTATTATTCCCTGATGATGTTGATCAAGCGGCTGATCAGGAATCGGGCATCTTGTGTCGGCGTGGTCGTAGAATATGTCTCCGGTGTTGCAAGGCATCAACATGATGATGAGGGTTTTGACACTTTTCCTGCAGCGCGTTCGAATTTCTTTTCGTTTGCCGGCGATTTTAATCTTTTATTTTGTTGTCCCTTTCAGCTTTTCTGGAGCGCTTCTATTGTTCTTGCGACCAGGCCAAGCTAGCGTTGTGATGTTGTCGGCTATAGAACTTGGGTCCATAGATAGCTTGCTGCCCACCGTGCGTGCCTGTCTCCTGATCCAAACGCCAGTGAAACCGAATCGATCTAATGCGATGCAGACACAATCTGAAGTGGGTTGTCGGCATCTGTTTGTGTCTCTCTTGTATGCTTCCAGAGCCGGCGCGGGCTTCTGCAGCTTGCCGCCTCTCGAACGCAGCCGACGATGCAGACATTGGTGCAAGGCTGAAGGCGGGACATGGAATAGGCCAGGCAATCGAAATCAACTCGCACGCCACTCTGTGATCGTTGCTGCCGCTAGCTTACTGCGCTCTGTTAGCTGGTCCTTGCCCTTGCTCTGCCCTCGTCCTAGCCTTCATCGACGACCTCGTGCCTTCTCATAGACTCGGAGTCGTGCATGACTGCAAATCTGCAGAGCATTGATAACCGTCAGACGAGTCTTTTACCCAGATTTGAACCGCTGCTGAAGCTAGACGAACGAATGACTGGTCTTTAGCCCCCTCGCTACCGCTGTGAACAATGCTACGGTCGTTCAGCAATACAAGCAAAAGCACAAGCCAAGAGTGGACGTGCTGTCAAACAGCCTTGTGGAAATTGACCGGTGGCCGACAACTCAATTGGACGCTCATCAGCTGCTTCAGCTTGTAGCCTATCTGCCTGTCAGCCAGTCCGAGTGTTGACTAGCCCTTTGACATTGTCTGACAGAGTGCCCTCACAGTTCCCCTGGCTTGGCCAACCTTTAACCAAGGAAAAAAAACCGCGGCAGCGGATGGCAATATCTTAAACGCGCAATTTTATTTCCCCTTTCATCCTTGGCTGACAGTCACACACCGTATACTCTCGCTTCTACCCATCGTATCGCCTCTTTGGCTGTCACGCACTGCCTCACGGTACAGTAGTCTCTGAGGCCTGCCTATTGCTCGCTGTTCCCTTCGCAACATGGCTTCCCTTCGCATCCATTGCTACTTAAGTTGCCGCCATGGTCGGTCCTTCCCACCTCCATCTTCTCCTCACCACTCACAGACCGTCCTCCTTCTAAACTCGGCTTCTACGCACGCAGACACTTCTCCACGGCATACTCCGTTCAGACCATTGAAATCCTCCTTAAGCTAGCCTCAAGCTCAACGTCAGCACAAAGCAGCACTTACCAGCGCGTTAGTAGCACCTCGGAGTCTTCTCGACTATTTGACGGCATTCTCGAATAGCATACAGCCCTCTCTTGAGCGTCACATCTCCCTCGAACCCTCGCAGATTTGAGCTTCGACTTCGACACCCTTTCACCCTTCGACCTCAAGCTCATTTCACGTCTACAATGGATATCCTTGGTGAGTCCCTTTTAGCCGTCGACATATGTGACGACTTCTTTCCCTTTGCTGACCACTGTCTCCCCATGACATCCCTTTTCCTACCGCGTACAGAACTTGTTCACGAAGACCAGCGCAAGGAGTGCCGTCCCTTTGACTGCAAGCATCCTGGCTGCCCGAAAGCTTTCTCTAGGTGAGAAGCTGACAACACTTCACTGTCTCAAGCCTGACATCACCAAGCTGACCTCAACCACCTCGACACTACCCTTCTCTTCCATCGCATCTTCTCTTCCATCGCATCTTCTCTTCCATCGCATCTTCTCTTCCATCGCATCTTCTCTTCCATCGCATTTGACTTGCAGGCGTTCCGACTTGGCTAGGTACGTTCCTTGATCTTCGCCGCGACCATGATCAAAGGGAGGGACACTTGCGCCTTGATTGGCATGTGGCAGGCAGTAAACAAAGGAGTACCAGGGTCCCATGTGTTCGGGCTATGCACTCGGCTGCCCTGCATTCAGTGTTGCACCGGCAGAGCAATCGGCATGCGCTAATCTGCACTGTCGATTATCGCCACGTGGTATTTTACGCCAACGGCATGACAGCTTTGCAGCAAGAGTTCTACCGGCGACATGCCCTTTGCTCGTCATCGTGCTTGCTCGGTCCCTGTGCAACACTACCAGATAGGCACTCGACAGTGATAGACAGGATCTTCGACATTCGGAGGAGGATACACTTTATAAACAAGGCTCATACATTCTACATTTCGCATGACACAGAAGCTGACCTTTCTACTTTAATCATTTTAATTTCGAACCCTTCAGACATGCTCGCATCCACAGCCAGGAACGCCCCTTCACCTGTCACTTTCGCGAGTGCGGCAAGACTTTTATCCAGCGCTCCGCTTTGACAGTTCACATTCGCGTTCACACCGGCGAACGTCCTCACGTTTGCGAGTCGTGTAGCAAAGCATTGTAAGTTCATGACAACCACATCAGGCACAGATTCGGAGCTCATCTGGCTGACCGCTGTCACTTTGGCACTCTTCTCTTCCTACCTCGCAGCTCCGACTCTAGCTCTCTTGCACGTCACAGGAGAATCCACACCGGCAGACGACCATACAAATGCTTGGTAGCAGTGAGTGTCATACAGCAATCGAAGCTATGCAATGTCCATCTTACAGCAAGCTAACTCCTCTGAACAATCTGTATTTTCGTTTTTAACAGAACTGCGGCAAGTCGTTCTGCCGCAAGACCACCCTCACCAAGCACACGCGTCGAAACCACGCCGATGCTGAAGGCACCTACTCCGGTATTGGCGGTCCCGCTACCATCATGAGCAACTCGATCTCGATGAATCGATGCACTCTGCCGCCTCACAGCCGCTCCACCTTCCCTCAGGGCCTCGAACACCACTACCTCGCCGGGCTCAAGGTCGAGGACGACGGATCAGCAGGTTCTGCACCTTACGGTTTCCAGATGCATCACACCGCCGAATACCCTAGCACTCCCTACAGTGCACCTCCCATGTCTTCTTGCCCTTCGTCAAGCACAAGCTACGGCGGCTTTGAGCTTGACCGACGATCGAGTGCTTCTATGTCTGGCTACATGTCGAGCGCTTCACATAGCTTCCACAGCCCGGTCAGCAGCAGCAGTCGCATGTGCCCTACGCCCAACACGCTCACACCGCTTTCCGAGCTGTCGCACTTCCCTCGCACTCCTGACTACCGTGATGCTAGGGGCTTCGAGACGGCTAGCTCTGCACGACCCCAATTTGCTCATCTCCAGGTGGGCACTATGCCGTACGGTCCCTGCGGCTCAGACCCGCACACCCCTGCTGCAGCTTTCCACCCTTCGGTGATGGCACAGACTCCATCCTTCTCGATGATGCCCAATGGCTGCGTCATGGACAACCAAGACAGTAGCAACATCGATCCTAACCTTTGGGACAGTGGTGCTTCAGCTGCTATTCCAGTCTCGAGCACCGGCTCGCAATTCTACGAGAACATGCAGCCTTCGAGCTTCCAGCAGCCCCGACAAGCCTACCAGCAGCAGCAACAGCAACACGCTATGGGCACTAGCGACTTCACCCAGCAATCGAACGCTGCCGAGCGCTTCGGCAACTACTTCCTCCGCTCTGCATCGCAACACCAGGTCACTTCCTCGTCATAACGTTAGCTTCAAGCATACTTCAAATACCACCTCATGCACGATACCCCTCACATCCTTCTTCAACAAGGCTCCGGAAAAAGCTCTTTTCGCAACACTTCCTGCTTTTGCCTCCTCTCGTTCCGAATTCTCGCATGTATATCGCATCCTTCTTTGGGTCTCGCTTTGCGCTTCTCCTGCACTCTATCGCGTCTGCTTATCTCGCATCATTGGCACGTCTTTACTATTACTTATCTAGCTCTATGGAACCGTTTAATCTTGCCTACTCCCGTCTCTTGTCATACCCCATTGCAACTTATACACGCTTGATCATCTCTTCTTGTTATACCTTGCCTGCAATTCACTGCATTAAGAGTTGGCTGCGATGTGAGGAACATCTTGTTAGCGGGGTCTCGTGAGTGTTCGGTAGCTGCTGTGACGCTTCTGCCGTTTGAGAACACTTGAATGTGGACATCACTTGCATCCCTTGCTACCTTCGACTAATTGAAGATTATCTCCGACGAGAGGAGCCATTTGCTGAGGATGTGACCCATACCCTTCAAAGTTACGTGGGTTTGGCGTTCCGCTACGCTAGAGGGTGACTTGCAGTCGCTGATGAAGCCACGGTACAGCACACTGTGATGTAGCGAAGTCATGACGGAAAAATCAAACATAAATGTCAGATGTGCTGTTCCCACATGATGAGACCTAAAAACTCGGATTTCGGCGCTGCGTGTGAAGGTCCCTTTTTGTCTTTTTGCGTATTCACACTTTCCAACCCTTTCAGCTCTTCTTGGCTCGCTTGCTTCTGGGACCTCAACCTCATCCTTCTTTACCGACACTGACTTCACTCTCAAAAGGAGATCCTCGTCGAAGATGGCACCTAGCGCAACCTCGTCCTCTTCGGGCGGAGGCGTCAAAACGCTTTCCGCCCCCTCTTCATCCTCCTCCACCACCACCGGGAATACCAACAAGGACGAATTCGACATTATCTCCTGCTACCATTCGCTTCTGTCCTCCGACTCATCCCTTCCCTTCCCCATCGCAGCTATCTTTGCGCTCTCCGAACTCGTATCCAAATCAACAGCCGCTACCACCTCAGAATTGATGGAAAACATCCGCAGCGCTTCGCATAAGCTCAAATCTTCACTCGAAAACCCAGTCCCCGCAACCGCCGGTCTCGACCTCTTCACCCGCTTTGTAGTCACCAAATCCTGGGATACAGGAGATGACTTTGAAGCGCACAAAGCATCCCTCGCTGCTCTGGCACACGAATTCGCCGTACACACCGTCCCAAGCTGTAGGGAGAAAATCTGCGAACTCGTCCTCCCATTCATCAAGGATGACAGCGTTGTTCTTACCCATTCGTACTCACGTGTGGTTATGCAGGCGCTCAAATACGCTGCGCTTGTACAACGTAAACGAATCAGCGTCTACGTAACCGAATCCCGCCCTCACGGTTTAGGACTTCGAACCTACCGCCAATTGATCAGCTACGGTATTCCCTGCACAGTCATCCTCGACAGCGCGGTAGCTTATACAATGCCGAAAGTCGACCTAGTCCTAACGGGAGCCGAAGGCGTAGTCGAAAGCGGAGGTTTCCTCAACGCGGTAGGAACATACGGTATGGCGATCATCGCAAAGGCATGCAATAAACCCTTCTTTGCATTGGCGGAAAGTTTCAAGTTTTTAAGAATGTTCCCGTTGAATCAGTACGATTTGCCGACGAATAGGGTCAATAGAAACCTCCTCGCCTTCCCAGATCTCGACCACAACGCAGAAGGTAAGGATGGGGATGAGGGAACACCCAAACTCAACTCCGAGGCAAACGAAGACGAAGGACCTGGAAAAGGGTCGTTGATGAGTAGGCAGCAAGAGTTGGTCAATCCTGCAGTAAGTTTCTTCTCACCAAACCCCTTTCCACCTTCTTTCATTCGATACACATACAAGTAGAGGAAGAAAATGTTATACTGACACAAAGATTGGTCCTTTGATTTGGGTGTTGGGTCTGGTGGCGGGTTTGGGGACAACAGATCGACTATACGACGCCGGATCTCGTCACGTTTTTGTTTAGTGATGTCGGAGTCTTGACGCCAAGCGGTGTCGGAGATGCTTTGTTGGCTGTTTATGGTGGTGCCGATTAGACTGGGCAGGTTTTTGGAACGCTTTGCACCAACTTCCTTTTGAGTGGCAGATGCAATCAAGTCAACACTGAAAACCCGAGAATAAATGGCAAGGAAAATGGTTGTGGCTAAAGGTACATTTCGAACTTTACCAACGATGAGCTTCCAAGCGTAAGAGAACAGCGAGCACAGAATGCACAGCGTCGAGCGGTGAAGACTGAAAACCGTGAATGCGAGGTTGATGATCAAAAGGAAATATGATACTGATTGAACGGTGTAGGTAACATGGAAGTGATGGGGGGCAACGGGCTAACGACGCTTCTTATCGCCCAAATCGCGACTGAAAGAGCTCTTTGTCTTCTTACCGCCCGCGCCTCCCCCTCCTCCACCGCCGTTACCACCCTTCCTACCCTTCCCCTTGTTCTGAACCTTCACCGGCGCAACACCGAGCTTCGTCGGCCTAGCCATCTTCTTCGCCGCTCTCACCGAAGCCTCCAAATTGCCACCAGCCACCGTTTTGGCTCCGCCACTAGCCTTTGCCTCCTTCTTCTCCTTCTCAATCTCCTCGCGCATCATCTTACTCCTCCTCTTCTTCCTGCTCAAACCGGCGTATTTGTCCCTTCCATCCTTCTTGGAGCTCGAACTGCCAGCTGTCATCGTGGCTTCGTACATGGCTTTAGAAACCGCAGCGGCATTCTCCTTATCCGTCCCCGTTTGGAACCAGGTTCGTTTGGGTCGTGAAAAGATTTCGTCCTGATGAGCAATCATATTTTCACCCTTCTTCAGCTCCATCTCTGCCACCCGAAGCGCACGTTCTTCTTTCTCCTCCTTCAAAACCGCATCTACTTCCGGCTTCAACTCTTCCAACGTCTCAAACATCTTAGATGCAACAGGAGCCGGAATGATGCGATGCTTGACCTGATCAGCCGAACTTTTCTTGATCGCGAGTTTGAGCATTCGTCGATCAGCTTCACCTACCAGCGTGACAGCTCGTCCGTTTCGTCCCGCACGTGCGGTACGTCCGACACGATGGAGGTACGCTTCGAATTGACCGGGCATATCGTAGTTGATGACCGTCTGGACTCCTTTGATGTCCAAACCTCTTGAGGCTAGATCGGTAGCGATGAGGAAATCCACTTTGCCATCACGGAAGGCGGTAAGGGCATCGATACGTTGTTCCTGCGAAAGATCACCGTGAAGCTCGCCTGCGGAAAGACCGAGAAGACCAAAGACGATCTTGAGCTGATGGGCGAGCTTCTTGGATCGAACAAAGATGATGACTTGAGAGGTGAAAGTGCGGGTGCACAGTGCAAGGAGAAGAGCGGGTCGCTGAGCGTCTTCGCTTCTCTTTCCGCCACCCGTGGAGGAAGAAGGAAGGTCTTCAACGCCAGTCAAACCGTCAGCACCGGCCACACCGCCAGCACTGGTCCCTCGAACTCGAACGAATTCTTGAATGAGCTTCTTGGCTGTTGTCCTCTTAGGATCTACAAATAAACGAACCGGACGCTTGAGCGACAATCGTACGAGTTGCTCTACATCATCCGTCATAGTAGCCGAGAAAAGCATCGTCTGCCTAGCACCCTTAGGGCAAGACTTGACGATCTCGTTCAACTCGTCCGCGAAACCATCTTCCAACATTCGATCGGCTTCATCCATGACCAGAATCTCAATGTCGTCCAGCGTGAAGCTCGCCGAGTTCCTGACGTGATCGATCAACCTACCGGGGGTAGCGATGACGACTTCGGGTCTCAGTTTCAGTTCCGCTTCTTGAGACTTGACGGAAAGTCCACCGACGCAAAGGCAGAACCGGATGTCGGTGAATTTGGCGATGGATTTACCGACCGAGTAACATTGGATGGCCAACTCTCGTGTAGGTGCCAAGATGAGGACGCGCGATTTGGCTTCTTGGGCACGACCTTTGGCACGCCAGGTGAGACGTTCGATGGTGGGGATCATGAAGGCGGCGGTTTTACCGGAACCAGTGACGGCACCCGCGACGATGTCCTTGCCGGCAAGAGCGATGGGTATGGTACGCGACTGGATGGGAGTGGGCTTGTGGAATGAAAGCGAGGAGAGTGCACGCAAAACGGGGCGAGAGAGGGAGAAGGTCGAGAAGGAAGTTTCGGCGGCAGAGTCGGTTGTGGACTTGGACTTGGAGGCGGCGGAAGAAGGCTCTTCGGCGAAGAAAGCAGCTTTCTTGGCTTTCTCTTGTTCGGTTTCCGAGTCAGAATCGTCTTCGCTCGAGTTGGAGTCTTCGTCTTCATCGGCCTGAGCTTGAGCGGCGGCGGCGTCTTCGTCAGAGTCGGCTTCTTCGTCATCGTCGCTGCTGAGCGGATCCTCCTCGCTGTCCAGTTCAACTTCCTCATCTTCGTCCTCCTCGTCGCCAGCGATCTTACCGTTGCCACCACCGAATCGATCCAGATCATCTCCTTCCTCGTCGTCATCCTCGCTATCACCGTACTCGGCGAATTTGATATCATCATCCAGATCCGATCCCTCTTCCTCATCCGCACTCTCCTCTTCATCTTCCTCATCGTCGTCTTCTGGCAATTGCAATTGAGGCCTGTTCTTCCTCCTCTTTTCGATGATATCATCGACATTCAACTTCTTATGCATCCTGGTTCCTGTTACTGACATATCCCAACCACCATTCGCGTCTGCGCTTCCCTCGTAATCAGCAACACTTCCATCACCGAAAATGTCAAACTCGAAATCCTTGTCCAATGCCATGCCGTCTTGTGCACCCTTCTTGCCTCCGTTTTGAGCACGGAGAGAAGCAGATTCGACGATCTTTTCCTTTCCTGCGAGATGCGCTTTCTCCTTACGCTTGCGTTGATTCTTGGTGAGCTTCTCGTCCGCTGCAGCTTGTTCCGCTTCGTCCTCCTCAGGCTCAGAAGCCGATGCCTCATCCGCGTTGTCGGCGTTGGCAGCATCGAGATCCTCCACCTCGTCGTCCGAGTCGAGGGTCATGATAAAGTCGTCATCGTTGTTGGCTTTCTTTGGCTTCGAAGTGGCGGTCTTCTTCTTCTGTGGTGGTGTTGAGACTGCATTGCCAGCAGCTTTGCGCTTGGCCGGACTCGGCTTGTGAAGGGCCGGCATTGTGATGCGGTCAAGACAAGCAAGTGGTATGATAGTCGCTTGATCGAAAGGTAGAAAGCAGGGTGGCCTTGCAAGAAGAAAGTGTGTGCATTTGTGTGGAGAGCAGCTCAGCCAAATTTCACTTTTTCTGCCTCTCAAACAAAAAATTCGAGCTTCCACATTGACTTGGACCCTTTTCGCATCGGCGATCCATTCCAACTCTGCTGGTAAGAAATGATGAATGTTAGACCGCATCTTCCCACTCAAAGACGGCTTCCGAACAAGTAGCCGGCCAGTCGCGTCTGTGTTTGGTGTCAAGTTCCGCTAGACGTTCCGCTAGGGTGTCTGGCGTAAAGTTAAGTCCTTTCGAAAATGCGGGGATTCCGATTCGTCTCTCTGTGTCGTCTGTGTCGCATTGTGCTGAGAGATAGCGAGCCGAGCTGAGTTGCCGTGATGATATCCGTGTTATCTGGCGTCACAAGACCCTTTCTCTCTCTCTCTCTCTGTCTCTCTCTTTGCTGCTGTCAATCGACTGAGCCGAATGCACTCACTCTTGGCTCTTTCTGACTCAAATTGAGTCAATTTGGCGTCGAGCATGTGCCTCTTTCTCAGAGCGAAAAGAGCTCGAGCCTCAGAGTGACAGCATACCACTCAGTGCAAAGTTTGATAGCCGGCCTAGCAACCGTTTTCCTCTCCTTCTCTTCGTCTTACGTTCATCGCTCTTCCTCTCGTGTGCTGCTGCAACTCGCTCATCGCTTGCTGAGCAGGTTTTGCTTCCTCTTCTTGCTGCTGGCAAACAAGAAAAGACATATAAGCTTGTCATTCTCGCACAACTCTCTCATCTTTCTCTGCTTCTTATCCCTATCACATTCCATACCTCCAGCTGTCGTATACCACAGCCAAATACCCATCATCCATCATGGCTCCCACAGCAACAACCAGCGTCGCAGCTGCCGTCTCCTCCATCCCTACCACCCTCAAGACCGCCGTCAACGCTGTCTCCTCCACCGCTTCCACCTCCGCTTCCACTCTCTCCACCGAGGCAACCATCGAAAAGGAAGCCCAGTATGGTGCACACAACTACCACCCTCTTCCCGTCGTCTTTGACCGCGCTCAGGGTGCACACGTCTGGGACCCCGAAGGAAACATGTACCTCGACTTCCTCTCTGCCTACTCTGCCGTCAACCAAGGTCATTGCCATCCACAGATTGTAGGTGCGCTCGTTGCTCAGGCACAAAAGTTGACGTTGAGCTCGAGAGCTTTCTACAACTCTGCATTCGCTCCTTTCGCCGAGAAAGTCACAAAGACGTTCGGATACGACATGGTTCTGCCCATGAACACGGGTGCTGAGGCCGTCGAGACCGCGCTCAAGTTGGCACGCAAGTGGGGATACATGAAGAAGGGCATTCCTGAAGGCAAGGCGAGGTTGTTGTCCGTTGAGGGTAACTTCCACGGTCGAACGCTCGGTATCATTTCCATGTCGACCGACCCCGAATCGAGGACTGACTTTGGTCCCTTCCTCGACCGCGTAGGTCCAGGCGTAGACGACATGGTCATTCGCTACGATAATGCCGATGACCTCGAAAAAGTTCTCGACAAGTACGGTCACGAAGTCGCCGCTTTCCTCGTTGAACCTATTCAAGGTGAAGCCGGTATCGTCGTCCCTTCCGAAGGATACCTCAAGCGCGTTGAGGAGCTGTGCCGCAAGCACAATGTCCTCTTCATCTGTGACGAAATCCAAACCGGTCTCGGACGAACAGGCAAGATGCTTTGCCACCAGCAAGACGGCGTGCGACCCGACATTGTCACTTTGGGCAAAGCGCTCAGCGGTGGTGTCTACCCCGTCTCTGCCGTTCTCGCCGACAAAGACGTCATGCTTTGCATCAAACCCGGTGAGCACGGCTCCACCTACGGAGGCAACCCTCTCGGCTGCGCCGTCGCTTCGGCAGCCATCGACGTCCTCGTCAACGAAAACCTCTCGGAACGCGCCGAAACCCTCGGTGCCGCTTTCCGCAAGCAGTTGAGCGAGATTGATAACCCTCTTCTCGCTTCCGTCCGCGGTCGTGGTTTGCTCAATGCAATTGTGATTGATGAGGGGAAGAGCAAGAAGGGCAGGAGCGCATGGCAGTTGTGCTTGCTGCTCAGGAGTAAAGGTCTGTTGGCTAAGCCTACGCATGTCAACATTATCAGGTTGGCTCCTCCGCTCGTGATTGACGAGAAGGATTTGCAGAGGGGAGTGGAGATTATTAGGGAGGCGCTAGAGGAGTTGGATACCGTTGAGAGTATTCCGGGTGATGATGAGGTCGGTAAGGCGGGGGGTAAGAGGAGTTTGTAGAATGTAATCTCGGGCTATGAAAAGCAACTGCATACCTCAATCCTAGCATCAATCCAAACCAAGAAAACGGAGAGAAGCGTGTGATTTGATCAAGTGTGAGCATCAGATTGCATTGAAGTGAAATCATGTGGATGAAAGAGGAGGCTGAAAGATCGTCGAACTGTCGTCAATGGTCATCAACTAGCAAGCGTGGCACGTCGAATGGCCAGCGGCATGTCAAGTCGATGTGGTTGTCGAAACCATTACCTTCTATCGACAGCGAAAGCGAGGGTTCTGAGCCTCCCCTTTGAAAGGAGTTAGAAAAATTACCCTGATACTGCCAACCACCTTCTCATCCGCTATCCTTCCTCTATTCTCTGCCTTTTTCCCCCTGCTTGACTTATTCTTCGACACAAAAACTCGAGCAAGCGCATCTTGCGACTCCAAACGCGATCAAAGAATACTCTCTCTCTCTTAGCCTGAAGCGAGTACGAAACTCTATCTGCACGTCTTGCGATCAACCTCTTCCATCTACCCTATCCTTCTCTCCTCCTCCACTCTTCTCCCCTTTCCCTTGACGAGACGCGCCCTCATCGGAACCTCTCCTGAACTTCCGGGAGCGCGAATTACGTTTCCACGCGCTCATCTCTCTGTATCGCTACAGAAGAGATAAACGGAAAACAAGACTCGCACCCTTAGTAGGTTTAGAAGAGGGACAAAAAGCGCAGAAAGAAGCAAAGGGAAGGAAAAGCAAAGAAAGATGGTAGGGGGCCGAGAGGAAGAGGTTGTTCAGAAGGACTCCGCAGAGTTGTGCATAGGAGGATGTGAGAGAGACAGCCTCCTTTTACGCAGCTTGTTGGAGCTATCAATTTAGAGCAATCGCTGTCGTCGCTTTTGAGCAAAAGTCATATGTCGCAACGATGAAAGAAAGACCGAAAGAGCAAAGAAATGGAAGCGAAGAGGAGGTGCGGGTCGAGAACGCCTCAAGAATCCACCCTGCACTCACCTGACCTTACCTTACACCACACTCTATCGCCAACATCCACCGTTGACGACGACAACAAAGACAACAAAAGAAAGCAACAAATGCCGGCCATCATTCGCTTACCTTTCCAATTGATTCTCCTCCCCTTCTATCCGAACCGGACAAAAAAGGGGAGGAAGGCGCCGGAAAGAAGGACGGAACAAAGAAGCACCTTTAGACGTAAACGAGGGACGATATCGACGATGGAACCGCTAGCGATGTTCGAAAACCAATATACCGGACGAGGTATATCGCCGCCATCCACGAAAGTGCATTCGTGAAAATCAAAGAGCAGAGGCCTTTGTTGTGGTGAAGATCGATATCAATTTGGGTGGCGGAGGGCAAATGCCGATGTAGCCTGCCAACGATGTGGAACGGAAGTCTATGCATACTCGGAAAGTATACATAGATCCGCCTCCGACTCTTAACAAGTTAAGATGGAGAGGGGCTGTAGGGCTGCATTCGTACATCTCTCGTCCCCTCTCTCTTCCGCTTTCCCTCGTTTGACGCTCGATATCGGCCAAAGCCACGTTCCGAGAGCTGAGCCATGACAGTCGGTCGACCGCTTCCCCAAAGCAAGACCGAGAGTACAAGGCAGAAGGGGTGCCTCATCACTCGCAAGCGGGTGTCCAGCACCTCCTCTTTCCCCGAGTCCCAGCCCCGACTTGGCTTTCGCAGTCGAAAGCCCACCGCATCCAAGCCGCGAGAATGTGAATCTGACAAATACCGGTCGCCAAAAGAAGAAAAGCGGACGATAAAGAGAAAACCTGAAAAACGTACACCTCCGCACGGGGTAAACAACTTAGGGTTAGGATCGTCCATCCACCGAACGTCCCCGTGGGGACTGCTTTAAAGTCTCGTTTGAGACTACCTCTCTCGTTCCCTCTCCCTTCTTTTCGCACTCCTTTGCTTCCTCTTCTCCACAAACTCTTCTTACGGACAAGCGACCCTTCGTACGAGGAGTTGCGAGTCAAGGTAAAGCAGAGGGGAGGAAACGAAGTTCAAAAGTGGTACTTCGGAGGGAAAGGGAGGGGAAGAGAGGTGGGCGGATAGATCGAAGTATGGTTGGATGGTGCAGCGCGTGTGTCTTCCTTTCGTTGTCTTCGTGTCTTCGTTCGGGTGAGTGCGGCGGGCAAAGTGTTTTTGAAGCGGTAAGGTAAGAGCGGGTGAGTGAGGGGTCTGTCATCGGCGACACCCAGAATCCGAGCAGCGAACAGGTGAGGTGTCCCTTGGTTTACCCAACAACCTGTGGAAAGAAGAAGGGAAAGCAAAGGGGTGAGCTACGAAAGAAGGCGAAAGAGCGTATGTAGAATGTGTACTGTAGCTATCCCGACCCTTGTCCCATGTCCCCTTGCTCGAGCGAGCGGGCAGACTGTGAGACGCGGGCATGCTTCTTGTGCTCACATTGGGTTTTGTATAGATGGCGTGCAAGAGGAGGGCCAGTACTTGCTTGTTCGGTTCGGGCACCGTTGCTCCCTGCACGCCATCCTTCTCCTTCATCTTCTTCTTGCTCTCTCACCCTCAAACGATCGTTCCAGCGCTACCATCTTTACTCCTGACCGGCTCATTCGGATCCCTTCTCAGCTCCCATACATTCTCGCTACTCTCCCTACCCAACCGCTTCTCTGCACTCTTCTCCGCTTTCCTCCTGATCCATTCTTCCCACTTCTCTTCTTGAGACATGCCTTTCATCGTAAGACAGAATTTGAAGTCATCCAGCTTATGCTTGCAGTCCTGTACGCCTCCGTAGCGGTAGATCGCTTTGAGTTGGGGTCCGAGTGCGAAACATTGTGCCCACTTATCAAACAGGTCGGTGCAGGAGGGAAGTTCTGACAGCGGTGTGGAGGCTTTGTGGTAGACGATGTCTTCCTGGAGGAATGCCTCGTATTGCACTTGTGATGACGCAGACGTTGATGATGCTGATGAGGACGACATGATGACGATGAGGGAGTTGCCGGATGTGGTAGGAGAGAAGGTTGAGGGGAGGAAGCGCGATGATTGTGACACAAGCGAGAAAGGGTCTCGCGTTTCACAGAAAAGCCGGACGTTGGAACGCGTCGAATCGTGCATTGTGCGCATCCCGATTGTTTATCGGGAGTCTCCTCCCACACGTAACACCTTACAGTGCCGTTTGCTTTTCCTGCTCTGGACGAAACCTGAAAGTACAGTTAAAGATTACCAGTTCAACACGCTGCGTCGCCTCAGAGACGATGCCATGGCACACTGCTCTATCCTCGCGTGACAAGGCCTTTTACATTTAGCATTGGGAGTACCAGCTGCGTGAGGCCAACAGTAAAATAAGTGTTTGGACACACCTCGTCTTTCCTGGTCTTCTAAGGTAGTGAGAGTTGCGCGTCTGCTACAACACACTCGGTCTTCACCTCGCACACATCTTCTGCGTTTCGATGTGATTATTTGTGAGCAATGCGCTGTACAGCTCACAGCCCATTTCGATACGCAAACATGGACTTTAGATGGTATCAAAGGTAACATTGTATTCTGACCACAACTCTGATTGACAAGGCTGCGGAAGAGTATTCGGACAAGTACAACTGTCTTACAGGATAAGATTCTTAGGCACTGGCGTTCTTGCCGCGAACATAAGTGTTCACAACATTCGCAAAGTGCGAACCTTGCGAACGGGCAACGGTGAGATCGGATTCGATAGGCTGACGCGATCCGTCACCAGCAGCGACGGTACCGGCACCGTAAGCGCTGGCACCGACGATCTCCTTCAATTCGGTCTGATGGGCGAAATCTCTGTATCCGTGCGGGACATAATTTATACCGTGGTGAACGAAGAAAGGAATGGTGGTAAGATGAGTAGTCTCGAGACCGCCGTGCTGAGAAGCGGTCGAGGTGTAAGTACCAGCAAATTTGCCGATGAGGGCACCGGAAGCCCAAAGACCACCGGTGTGGTCGAAGAAGGCGCTGACCTGGGCAGGAGCACGGCCATAGCGGGTAGGGAAGCCGAAGAGAAATCCGTCATACTCCTTCAAGAGGTCGGGGGTGATCTCGGGGTATTTGGCAAGAGGCTTGCTGCCGTGCATCTTTGCCAAAACATCGTCCGAGAGCGTCTCGGGAATCTGGTAGACATCGACGGTAGCACCGGTTTCCTTTGCTCCAGCGACGATAGAATCAGTGAGCGTGGCGACGTGGCCGTACGTTGAGTAGACGATGACGGCGATCTTGGACATCTTGAGGGGAGCAGCAGGAGCAGCGGGGGACTCGGAAGATTTGGAAGAGGCTTTGGATTTGGTGGAAAGGTTGGAGAACTTTCGCAGCAAGGAGGACATCGAGGCGGCGACGGCAAGAAAGGATGTGTTGGTTGGTTGGAAAAGAAGAAGCTACATCGATGTTGTAGAGGTTATATACCTCTTCAGGAAGTCTTATCTCACCAGCACAAGTCTAAAGCAGAACGAAACAAGCACGCGGTCTCGGAGCTAGCCAGGCATTTTTTTGGGCTTCCAAAGTCCGCTGTCGCTACGCCCTCAGACTGCCTACAGTAGAGATCTGTGCGTTGCATTGACAGACGGTCTATCCGATGTGAGACTGTCAGACTGCCGAGGAGGGCGAAGTGTTACACAAGACCTACCGCTGCTGGCACTGCTTGGCAGACAGCACAGAAGGAAAAAAAAGGAAGAAAGACCAACACGTCCGTGCGTCAAATATGCAAATCTGTGCAGCTTTCGACAGGCAGGCAGTACGGCAGTGTGGGCATTGCGGACTTTCGGGCTTAAGAGACGGATTTTGCCAGCATTTTATCTTTTTTCTTTGCTTTTCGAGAAAATTGCATCGGTTGGACCAACGTTGCCAAGTCTATCTTCTAGAGATCACATTTCAATCTCTGCAGATGTGATGTGAGATCAGACATCAGAGGATCGAGCTCGCTTTAACTCAATCGGCTATCGTTTGATGTCTCAAAGCTCAAGATTTGGATAGGCTAATTTGATCAAGGCGTTCACCAAGTCATTTACAGAATCGGATCTCCTCCGATGCCCGATTGCGGCCATCACCACTCAGAGGAACTCGATCTTCAGAATTACATGGACGTGGACACAATCTGTCAGACACTGAAGGAAGGCATATCAGGGTTGAGCCGAGTTAGCATGCGAGTCTACGATACAAGTGCTTGATTCGCTTTTGGAAAAGGACGCTACAATCTAAGCGTCAACATCCTGCTGACCAGAGTATTCAGGCAAGATCTTGCAAGCTCCCTCCCAGTCCAAGCTGGCGTCGCACAACTGGCGGATCACATCAATGACCTGCTCAATAGGACCGATACGCTGAGCGGTGGTGTCACGCTCTCGCAATGTCATGGTGCCCTTGCTCAAACTGGCAAAGTCAAGTGTGCAAGCGAAGGGGGTTCCGAGTTCATCGTTACGTGCGTATCGTCGACCGATGGAAGCGTTCGAGTCATCGACTCTCGATGCGACACCAGCCGAACGCAGCTGGCGGCTGACCTGCTTGACCAGGGGTGCAAGCTTCTCGTTGGAGCTGATAGGGACGATAAGAGCCTTGATGGGAGCAACGAGAGGTGGCAAGCTGAGGACGCCACGGTCTTGGTCTTCGGCACGTGTCCAGAAGCTGTGTTCGAGCAAAGAGTAGAAGATACGTCCAATACCGAACGATGGCTCGATGACGTTGGGTGTGAACTCACGAACCGTCTCGCGGATGGTCTTCATCTCGACGGTGACCACATCGGTGGTCAACTCGAAAGTCTGACCAGTGCAGATGGTGAGAGGTGCCGAGCCGTTCTTGAGCTGCGATTCGAGCTCAGCAAGCTTGGTTTGGTCCATCTCGAGGATGGCTTCCTCAACGATCTTGGCATCCTTCTTGAACTTGGGGCCAATGTTCTTTTTGACAATGGTGGGGACAAGCTTGTCGTACACCTTGGGCTCCTTGTGTGCCTTCTGGACGACAAGATCCTTCTTGGTCTTCTTGCTGTGCACTGTCAAGTCGTAAGCACTTCGGTCGGCACATCCGACACACTCGATCCAGCCGTACGAAGTGTGGATCTCGGCATCCCAACAGTCGCTGGCGTAGTGAGCCATCTCGTTGCTCATGTGCTGACGGAATCGCAATCGGGTAGGGTCAATGCCGATCTTGACGAGGAAGAGGTAGATACGTCCGATGAAGTAGCCGAGCGTCTGGTTGTCAATGACACCTTCTGAGACCGCCTCGCCGATGGTCTTGATGGTGATGTTGGTCTTTCCGGACTCCTGAATGTCCTTGGCGAGCAAGGGAACCTTGATGTTCTTGACCTCGTCGAATCGCTCGTGGTTCTTGTCCTCGGGGTCAACAAAGTGCTCGATCTCGGCCATGGTGAACTCACGTACTCGCAACAGACCAGCACGCGGGCTGATCTCGTTACGGAACGACTTGCCGATCTGGGCACTGGCGAAAGGAACACGGCCGTTGTTGAATTCGAGCAAACGCTGGAAGTTGACAAAGTGTCCCTGAGCGGTCTCGGGTCGCAGGTAGCCCTTGACTTGACCAGTGGGGCCGATGGATGACTCGAACATCAAGTTGAACTCAATAGGCTCCGAGACTTCGTTGCCGGACTCGGGCGATCGGATCTGGTACTTGCGAATGAGCTCACCGAGCTGCTTGCCGTCGAAGTTGTCGATCTGAGCAAGGATCGAGGTGTACTCCTCCACAACGGCATCGTCGAGCTTGACAGCGGTAGACTTGACCTTCTTCTTCTTGCTCTTCTTGTCATCAGCGCCACCTTCAGCAGGGACAGCGATGGTCTCGCCAGCCTCCTTGGCACGGGCCTGCTTGTCACCTTCGAGACGAGCTTCGAGAACACCCTCGACGAGATGATCGGCACGGAAGATCTCGCCGTTCTTGGCGTCCTTGCACATCCAGTCGGCGAACTTGTCAACGTGGCCTGAGGTCTTGAGCACATCTGCCAATGTCATGATGGTGGTGTCGAGCTCGAGCATTTCCTCTTCGATGATGAAGTGATTACGCCATTGGTTGATGATGTTGGCCTGGAGAGCAGCACCGGTCGGTCCGTAATCGAAGAGGCCGCCGACACCACCGTAAATTTCGAAGGCCTGGATGTAGAAGAATCGCTTGGTCATAAGACCTTCAAGCTGAGCACGAGAGAAAGGGTGGGCATCACGCTTGACATCTGGGCGGTTCGAGATGGCCGAGGGAGCCGGAGCATCTGGAGAGACACCGGGAGCGACGTTCGACATGGTGCGCAGCAAGTGGAAGCGTGGAGAAGATGGTTAAATTAGGAGGAACGTAAATGTATAAAATAGTTAACAAAAAGGAGCTGACAAATAATATATTCTTAATG
>JAXQGJ010000032.1:0-43403 GCA_037039655.1 Pseudozyma sp. M118-08B | reverse complement strand
CCAGCTGCACCCTTGTCCTAGTCACATTCTGGAGTATCTGCTATGCGAAGCCCCCTCTTGACTCTAGCTTGAGGGCAGCACTTGAGGATCTTGCTCGCATGACAGGAGATGAAGCAGCAGAACATCACTACCGGAATTCTGACGCCCCACTTGGCTTTGACACCATCCATCATCCTGCTTCCACCCATCCCGTTCATGGCGGCGAGCGACCATTCTACGTCCAGCAAGTCCCTGGGCTTCAAGACGCCGATCACGTGTCCGCAAGTCACAAAGCTCCGGCAGGGCCTAGCAACTCCGTGCAACCTCGTGTACCATCTCAACCAGTCTCGGTCAGGTCACTGCCGCCACCAATGTCTCCGGAGGAGCGAATGGCGATTCTTACTCAAGTAGGAATCTCCTTCGGACGTAGCAGAAACCCAGTCATTGCGTCAACAGTTCATCCATACCGTGGCAACGAGCTGTCACCTGAGCTGATTCAGGAGGCTTTCGGGGCTAGTCACACGGCGCTCAGACAATACAGTCAAGACATCTTTTTTAATACGGGAGCAACAACAGAAAAGTGGCCGCTTCTCAGTCAAACGGAAGGAGGCATGGAGCCGACAAACAAGAACCGACAACATCATCTTTATGTCTGGCAGTACTTTCCTGCGGACACTGTGGAGAGGAAACGCTCAATCTTCCGGTTGCTAGGAATGATAACCACCGGGATTCGAGCTAAAGATGGCGCTGAGAAGGTCAAGGGTTTCAACATTGATCGAAACCATGTCTTTCCTTTGGGAAGTGACTCGTTGATCACTGAGTCAGGCCTCTATCCTTACCAAACACGTAATCGGGGTCGTCACGCGTAGGGATAGGACATTGCCCCGCTGTGAGTCTCGCTTCCTCAAATCCTGTTTGACACTTTTCGAGATGCTTCTTTCAGTACTTCAGAGTAGATTTTGTATTGCATCATAATTGTACATGCTACACCTATGTATGACACAAAACGAAGACTGGTGCTCATTGGCCTATTTGTGAAGCTCTTGATTCAACTGAGAGACTAAGCTTCAATCCTTCAGCGAGGCTCGCTGGTCGGCAATTACCGCTAGGGAGCTTGGTGCGTGCATTGACTATGACCTTGCAAGATTCATCTTCTGTATGAACCGACACTGGTCTTGGCTTTTCAGCCAACTTCCGCATATACGGGCCCACAAGTATTCACGGCAACCATTCTAATGCAATACACGGCTTTTGCGTGCGAAGGATTACTACGAGTGTGGTGGGGACCGAACTCGCGACAAACTACAGCATTGCATGGCGCCAAACACTGATGCAGCTGCCTAACTTTCATATATCGCACGCAGAGTACAATAAGGAGGATCGGATGTGGCCGAAACAAGCGCAGCACTAAGCTCATCTGGCAAAACTACTTGGGAAGAAAGTTTTTGCTGATCTTTGTCGACAGAGTCAGATTTCTGCTTGCATCGTCACATATAAGAGTAGGTCGGATCAGAATCATTCATTGCTTCTTCCTCAGACCTCGATACACATAGCCTTTCCCACTAGAGCTAGCAGCTCAATATGACCATGTTCCGACTTCTTACTCTTCCGTTGCTGGCATGCTTGAGCCTCTGCCAAGCGATGGAGCCACCCGATCCTAATCTCTGGAGGGATCTTCAGGACCTTGCTCACGTAGCAGCAAACAAAGACGTGTTCCTCCGTCAGCCGAGCTCAGGGTCATCTCTTTTTCCGGCCCGGTCGCATCCTTCTAGTCTGCATCAGCTTCCGGGGAGTCATATGGATCAGCAACATCCTGCCTCTTACCGAGCTCCACGCCACATCAACGTCGATCCCCACCTGCCGTCGAGTCACAGTGCACAAGCTGGCTCCAGCGCTTCCGGACTTTATCGAATTGATTCTGAGCTGCTCCTGACTGCTCGGCCACCACCTATTATGCCGCTTGAGGAGCGAAATAGAATCTTGGAAGAAGTCGCGCAACTGTTCCATATGCAAAGGTCTCCTCACACACTTGCAGTAGTACATCCTTACATGGGTCAGGCACTAACTCGTGAACTCATTGAAGAGGCGTTGGGGAACACCCATACGACATTGAGGCAAGTCACAGACGATATATTCTTCAATAGAGGTCCAGCCACAAAAAGGATGCCGCTTCTCAGTCAAACGATAGGCCACATGAGACCTACGAGGGATCGGAAGTATCACGTTTATGTCTGGCAGCGCTATCCTGTGTTGCCAAAAGGTTCAATCTTCCGTCTCGTGGGAATGGTAGAATCGGGTGTCGATGCCAGGATGGTAGCTGAACGTAAACAGGCTTTCAATACTCTTCGAGTCGGTATATATCCGTTTGGGACCGACTCGTTCATAGATCGATCCGGATTTGGCCCCATCGAGTTTCCTCATAAACTGCCAAAGTCAACTTTTGGTCAGAGCAGTACTTAGCGTCTCAGAGCTCTTTTTGTCTTATCAGCGTACTTCAATCACACGCAATGCAGTTGTGCACGTTGTTCGGCATTTGTCGCGAGAGCATTTTAAAAAAGATGGTCTTCACAGACAAGCAAGCAACGATGAAGGACGGAGCGCAAAAGCCTTGAGCGTGAGTGTCACGACCTTTCCGGCGAACCCGAAGAAGAGGATGGAGCCAAAGTGAGGTCAAGGTCCATCTGATGTTCCTTGTCAAGCGCCTGAAGGTATGATGGACGAAAGTCAGGTCCGATCGCTTGCCAGGGGTAGAGTGATTGTGGACGTACCGGCTCGCTGGACCCTGGCCCTCGCGCGCCGAAGAAGTCATACTCTACTGGAGAATGTGGTAGAGCCTGCATCGATGTGCTAGGTACGCTTGTCGACGCAGTATCCGTCATCTGCTCATCTACTGGCGCTGGAGCCTGTAGCATGCCAGGCTTCGTTGCTTCGCTCGAGGAGGAGCTAATGGGAACAGTACCTGACTGAACTAATTTTGAGGGCTTCCAGACTCGGAGCCGTGCGGTTTGGATAGCAATCAAAGCTTCTCTTCGTTCATCTGGCCTGAAGAAGCCCGATCTTGGTATCAAAGGTGATCCAGGTGCGCTTGTCCACACATGAGAGATCACTTCAGCGTCCCACGGGTCAAGTTTACGAAGCCAAATGCCTTGCTTCGCCTCTATGGCACGTCTCATCGAATCAGCAGCGTGGGATGGATCGATGCGGAACCTACTACGGTATTGCACGACTGATGTTGGAAACTCGTAAACCACCTGAAATCGAAGCGGTGTTTTGCCTTTGCCTGTCTGAGGGCGAACGATGGCTGAAGGTAGCCAAAAGCCATCATTACCGCGAGGACTGAATCGATCGAATCGCAAAAGGTCCAAGGATCTGACTGATTTGCCGTTCTCGAGCTGAACGCGATGGTAGACCTTCCCTCCTGGAAAGGATGGATGCTGATCTAGCAAAGGCAAGGAGAACCAGGATTGAGTTACAGAGGATCTCGTGGTCTCTTGCTCGTAACCCTGTGTCGCGACTACATGCCTTGGCCAGAGGCTTGCTGAGCGCAACAAAGGGCCAATTGCTCGTTGACGTCGAGCGTCAGCAGCTACTTTGGCGGAAGCTTGGTGCGCAGTCTTTGCGTGAAGTACCATGGCGTTGGCCATGAATTCATCGGCTTGTTCATCGGTGTAGTGTTCATCTGGTAGAAGATGGGTGCGATCAAATAGCATCTCCTCTACGTCAGCTGGCCAGTCGAATCTGGTGAAGTCCAAGGGCCAGCTAACGGTCGACCCAATCAAATTGAGGAGCAATACCGCAGCGAGAACGACATAAGGACGACAAAGCTTGGTCGCCATGGTTTGACTAGGGCTGCAGGAACTGTGAGGCTGGAAGGAGTCAACGAAGACGGAAGGTTTGACTATCGAGCCATTGGAAACCCCTCGACTTTTTAGCATGGGCTGCAAGGAGACGGTGGCCGACAGTCGGCCTAGTCTGAGAAGACGGCTCGTAGAGTTTTCGGGACAAGCTCTTCATATGTTGCATTTGGCCTCCAATGGTGGTGGGATAATGAATTCGATTCGGCAAGCTCAGCTCGCAAGAGACCGAGGCTAGACTCGGTTGTCATAGCTACAATCAACAAGTGCAAGCAGAACGCCACCTGACTGCAACCTGTGCGTTTGGGCTGCAGCGTTTGGGCAAGCAGGTCTCTCTACATCGACTCGCCCACTTCATTAAGTTCCTCACCCGTACGACTCTCTTAGCAACGTGATCTTCTTCATCGCTCGTTATGCCTCCCAGCGATCGAGCACTTTTCTTTCACTCCCCTGTCCAGTTCAAATCGGAGCTCCCAAGTCACGCCGTCAAATTGTGCCAAGCTGATAGTTGTCAAATCCGACAAAGTGTCCACCGGAAGAGAAAGATGTCGAGTTCGACACTGTCTTGCTCAACCTTCGACTTCCCCGCTCAAGCGGGCCCCCTTCGCCAGGGTAGGGAGCCTACCTAGCTTCAGGCCTCACTGGTCTGGCCAAAATCACGTAAAAGCATCGGCCGTCATTGCGGTCGATGCCCAGCCGGGATCGATGGAGCCACCAAAAGACAGGCAACTTCGGACGTCGCTGAGTCTTCATGCCACAAGTAAATTGCTACCGCTACTATTGCAAGTTCAACTATGTGATTATGAGTTGGTGGGACACAAGCGTGTGATCTCGGCGTGTGATACAGGCATGTGATCCAAGTATGGGATCTTTCCCGCCCACTCAGAAGAATTGACGGTGCTTCGAGTTCTCGGGAACCCAGATGGATGCCGAGCGAGGATGGCACTTAGCCTCGACCCAGCCATCGTCATTGACCTTCTGCTCGCCCTGATACCATCCAATGACGTCAACGAAGTTCTGACCAGCGTACTGCTTGCCGACCTCAACCCACTTGGTGCCCTCACCTGATCCGTTGCAGATGATGGTGGCAGAAGCATCGTATCCTGTGTCATCATCCTTGTTGTCTGGGTTCTTGGTACCGGTACGAACCCAAGCGACACAGTTGGCGTGGTCCCAGACATCCCGCTGTTCACCGTAAGCGTAATACTTGCGGGCTTTGACGAACTTCTCCAGGTCGGCCATGGGGTCGGCTTTGCCCTCACCATTGTCAATACCGGTAGGGTTGCATCCGTCCAGGTCGCCAAGGAAGACACATGGGTATCCTTGCTCTCGCATGAGGATGAGAGCGTAGGCAAGGGGCTTGAACTGTGGAGATACGACGGACTCGAGAGCCTGACCGGACTGAGTATCGTGGTTGTCCACCAGCGTGACCGCGTCGATGGGTCGAGCTTGTACGATGGTGCCGTCGAATATCTTACGCAGATCGTAGGACTCGCCAGCCTCTCCTGCCTCCCGCATCGAGTAGTGTAGGGGCGCGTCGAATAGAGAGAACTGCTCGTCCCCGAACTCATTGAGGTACTTCATGCAAGAGTCCAGGCTATCCTTCCAGAACTCTCCAACACTAAAGGCGATAGGACCCTCGGATTCATCAGCAGGCTCAACACCACGCTCCTCCCTGAGCTTGCGAGCCTCCTTACGGATGTGCTTGACAAAGTCATGAACGAAGTCCCTAGACATGTGCTTGACAGCATCGAAGCGGAAGCCGGCGATGGGAAAGTTGCGCATCATCCAGGCACCCCAATTGAGGATGTCCTTTTGGACGTCGGGGTGAGCGTGGTCGACGTCGCTACCCATTAAGAAATCGTAGTTGCCGTTCTCCTTGTCAACGTCACTGGCCCAATGTTTGTTGTCACCCTCGATACGGAAGATGGCCTTGGTCTCACCCTTCTGATCCCAGTCCACACCTGTGAAGTGCTCAAAACCCCACTGGAAGTCTGAGTACTTGCCCTTGCGGCCGGGGAAGGTGTACTTGGTCCATCCCTCGATGTCGTATGCATCTGAGCAGAACTTGGTCCTATCGTTCTCGTCCACCATTCGTGCTTTGAATGTCTGTAGTTCATCAGCACCCATTCTGTGATTGAGTACAGCATCTACATAGATGGAAATACCATTCTTACGAAGCTCTTGCATGGCTTTTTCGAGCTGCTCGCGGGTACCATACTTGGTACGGTTGGGTGGTTTGACATCGCCTTCAACGTCCCTGGGATGGGCGAACTCTCCCAAATCCCAGGTGTCGTAGATATCGTAGCCAGTGCTTGATGCAGAAGCGCCTTTGGTCGGGGGAGGGATCCAAACGGCAGTAATACCTATGTCAGCAAACCGTTTGGCGTTGTTGCCGAGCCATTCCCAATGTTTGCCTTCACCCTGAGTGTACCACTCGAAGGCTTGCATCATGGTGTAGTTGTGCTCATGCTTATCGGAATGCTTGTTGGCGGAGGAAGCCATTTTGACGTCTTTTGCTGTTGTGAATGAAGGGGATATGGGGATATTCAAAAAAACAAGCACGCGAAGGAAGCGACTGCATCTATTTAAGACTTCTGACCATTTGATAGAACCGATCCTGCATCGAGCAAGACTTCTGCTGACCGTGTGCTCTTCTGAAGGTCCGCTGAGGGGAACAGACCCTTCGGCAAAGCACTAAAACGTGGATATCAGGCACACAAGCGAACCAAACAACCAACCAAACAACGGACAGGCATCTTAGCGAGGCTGGGACAGAACACAAATCTTCACTCGGCTGTGCCGTTACGTGGATCATGCTGCTTATCGCTCCTCCCATCAGCTGCACGGTCCATTGAAACAGACCAACACACACTTGTGGAATGCACAAGCTCGAAGACAATCGACCGGTCAGCCTTCTCACGATGCTTGTTTTTCGAGGTCCGACCCTGGCGATACTGGAATGCGCGGGGTTTGACCTGTCAAGTGACGCGCTTGTGCAGCAAAAACCGAACTTCCCGTCCCGCAGATCATCCCTGATTTTCGGATGGATTTTTGCGACCCAATTTTTGGATCGATTATTTGCTTGATTTTCGGAAGCTAGACAGCTAAATAATTCGGCTTTCGGCCTTGGTCCCTCCACACCTCTTTTCGGGTCGGCTAGACGAGCCACTGATTTGACGTCTGATCAACAGATACCATCAAACATGCACCATCACATCGGCATAGTGATGATCGCGACTCGAGGAACCGCACGTACAACGTCTCTTGCCCTTGCAGCGTGCCAAGCCGGCACTAAGTCGGCTGGTGGTCCGGCTGCATTGGTCAGGTATCTCTCACGATCCGGAGCAAGCCGAAATGCCTCGCAACCCGTCCCATCATCGGCATCAGCTTCGACAAGTCAGAACCCTCACGCTGCTCGTGTGGCTGCCGCGAGTAACAATAGCACCAACACAGGGGGAGATGCACGATCGAGACTAGCCAAGCTGCAAGCCCAGCGCCTGGAGGAGCTCAACCGCGGCCGAGCTGGAGGATCAGGTGGAGCTGGCCGACCAAATCGACCTCAACAAAAGTGGTCGAATCGTACCTTGATCGCACTAGCAACATCAGTGGGTGCTTGTACGTACTTGATGGGTACCTACCATGGATATAACTTGGGCAAACAGCATGCGTTGGAGCAACGAGAACTTGAAATAGCGCCGGTCGAAGGAGCAATTGCACCAACGGCAATCCCGAACGTCGGTGCCAAAGCCGCAAGCGCGCAAGCATCAGCTCAAGGCTTGACATCAGTTTCCCAGAGCTTAGCGCAGCTGCTCCCATTCAGTAGCCTCGCAAACCCAATCCGATGCGAGTCTGAACCAAAAGTAGATCGGAAATGCCGACTAGCCGAACTCACACAGTATCACTGCGACCTGCATACCAACCGCGTTGTCTGCCAACCCATCGATCGGATCTTTCGAATGTAAGCCCTTTCGTTCTTCTTTCTCATCGATCGATACAGATACTGACTCGAGCTTCCTCTTCAAAATCGCAGCTGCAGGGGCCGTCCGGCGGTCGAAGTCACACACATTGTCGAATTTGATGAGCAAGGCAAGCCGTTCCTTCCAGACCACCTTTCGTAAGTTATCTACGACACCTCCGGGCTTGACTGCATCCTCACTAGCAGCTCAGCTGACCGAAATCTCTCTCCATCTCTTCCCAACTTCTCTTCGCCTTTTCCACCACAGCGAGGCGATGCCCCCATCACAGCACTGGCACGAACTCAGATCACCAGACCTCTAGCATTTTCCAATCTTCTCACAAACAAACACAAACCGCGCAATGTCAAGGACTCAAATGAAAGATCGCATTTCTTTTTGTGAGCGATTGTTTGGAACGATGATATGCAAGACTAAGTTGAACGACAGTAGTAGACTTTTTGAGCGGTGACTTTGGAGAGCGGTGACTTTTGCTACATGACTATGATGGGGATGATCGAGATACATCGATTAATGGAGCTGACGGCGAATGTTTCCTTGAGCAAGATCGTGACAAGCTCAAGCAGAAAGATCAGCTTCGCGAGTGAATGGAGGAAGGCGGTACGCAGCTTCCGAGCCGACGGTAGCACGACGACGGGTAGCCCTCACATCGGCAGCTCTGGCACAAGAAGTTGAACTGACAAAAAGCTCGCTGACCGCACGATGGTGACCAAGACGATGACGTTTACGCTGAGCAGCAGCATGTTCTTCATCGACGTTCTCCTCAGAGCCGTCCTTCGAATATCCTCCAGGCGTGACGATGGGCTCGAGGGCAACAAAAGCACCGGCGTTGGCGCAGATGGGCATGGCGGGACGCACAAAGTGAAGATGTGTATCGAAGGGATCCTTATTCTCCTGCTCTTGTTCGGAGGCCGAAGAGACGGGGCTTACGTCTTCAAAGTTGTCAAACACCATGGCTTCGTGCTCAAGTCCAGCAAAGACGGGCGGAGAGAGCTGGTGTTGTTTAGTGTGAGCTCGACGACCGCGCTGAGCGTGGTTGCTGTGGTGCTTGGGCGTATCGAGAAGGTCACCAAGTGGGCGACGACCATCAGGGCTAAAGCGATCCCGGTCTTCGTGGTGATGATGCGACTTTCTCAAGGCGAAGTCATAGTCGAATGGCTGCTCGCGTTGAAGAGGAGGTGCTTGCTGCTTTGGCTGAAGAAGGGGCTTTGTGCGTCGGCCACGGCCCCTGACATTGGCGTTGGCAGGCATGCGGCCATCGTACTCGTCATCGCTGCTGTCCAGAGAGTCGGTGAGCAATTCGAGATCGTCTCTTCTTCGCCTTTCAAAGAGTGGGGAAGACCTCCGCTTGCGGGAATGAACGCTGCCGATATCGAGATCAGAGTGACGATCTGATTGTCGACGATCGAGAGTGTGGCGGATAGGAATAGCAGCTTGTTGCTCCTCGATGACTTGGATTTCGTCCGAAGAGTCGGTAGAGGAAGGGTGGGATTGAGTGGGTTTCTTGTGGGAATGATGGTGATAGGAGGTAGGCTGAGCCTTGGAAAGCGTGTTGGCTTGCTGGGGCTGAGCATTGTCGCGAGAAGACATCTTGAGGTCGTCGGTGGTAGCGAACATTTTGTTGCGAGAAGACGTTGGTGTTGAGTGAAGTAGATGAGTTGAAGGAGCCGGTGGTGCTGAGCAAAGCTTCGCTGGAGGTAAGTCGAAGCAGTGAAGAAACTACTTTCGAAAGCGCTGAGTGTGACTTATTGACACGATGATAGCAAGGAGAAGACGTTGCAGTGCCTGTGACAGCGAGGAAAAGTTGTGTGTTTTGTGACTGAGACAGAGAGAGAATTAGGGTGGAGGTGTTGCGAGAAGAGGCAAATTCTGGACGATGGATGGTGATGGAGAGAGAACAGGATCTTGACACGGTAAGAAGGCAAGCAAGGGTCTTGGTATATATGCTTTACCAAGTCACACCAAAATAGAAGGTAGCTTGCGAACTTGCAACGGCGGCAAAGGGTCTTTCTTGCGTGTCGAAGGTCTTCTCCGGAAGAGCCGTCACTCTACCTTCGCAGTTACTGTGACCGACGCCAGACGAGAGAAAGTGAGGCTTGCTTGCTTGCTTCCGCACCGCAGCAAAGAAGAAAATGCCGTAACAACCTAAAGGAAGAACTATAAAAATAAAAGTCATGAAACAAAATTGATGAGAAGAAATTTAAGTTTCCTCGCTACAGTCACAGTCACACACACACAGTCAGTTGCGGCACAAACGTCAAGTTTGACGCAAGGAATCTCAGCAGTGGCACGAACAGCTCTACAGTTTCCGCATGGCAACGGAACAGCCATCCTCAAAGCATTCAATTCTTGGCTTCGCACGTTCGAGCTGCCCCGTGTCGGCACGGTCAGAAAAGGATGTAACGAAACAGCAGAAGAAGAAGAAGAAAAAGACGCCGTCCGGCAATCAAGTCAGGTCCAGAGACTGGCGTTGAAAAGAACGAAGGCAAGTGTGAAACGTTTTCGGTTGTCAAGGCAGCAGGAAACCACCAGAATCGAGGGTCCGTATCCGAGATGATTCTTCTTCGCTTTTTCTTTTTTTTTCGGCTCGATATTGGCCGGGGGAAGGCAGGCAGCCACCGCGCAAGAACCCACGACACCGTCAGAGTTGCAGTTTCTGATTTGTATTCTTGGCTGTGCTCAGCGGTTGCAATTCACAAAACGATTCGAGATCGTCAAGCGGTGAAATGGTGAAAAAAATGCGCTTGGTGGGTCCGTGTTTCCACCAAAGATGAAGTGACAGGGTTGCTTGCTTGCCGCTGCTGCACTGACTCGACAGCAGTTCGGCAGAGTGGAGTCAGCGGCTGTGACGTTCCCGAAAGTGCACGGGATGATCTGAGAAGATCGGTTGACGCCGTTGTTCGACCAATCTTTCCGCCAGCTGCTGCAGACGGTCATGGCTTTGCAGAACTCACACTCCCACCTTGTTGCAGTAATTACGCTAAGGCTAAATCGTTCCGATCTCTCATTGTCCTCGTTTTTCCCACTGTTCGGATTGTCTGGCTAGCCAGCGCTACTTTTGTGCAAGCATACGAAAGACGAATGAGTTTAACTCGGTGGCCGTAAATTCAAATTCTTCGTTCGTTGTGAAGTATGGAACTTGAAACTGTGATCTGTGGAGCTGGAGTATCGACTAGTGTGAGCAGTGAGCGTGTGGAAAGTGGCGGCGTTGACAGCGAGGACCCTGCTTCATTCCATCCCACGCTAAGATGAATTCCGACTCTCTGAGAGAGGGACAGCCTCCAAATGGAATTGAGATTGAGAAAGACACGTTGGTTCGATTCGGCTATCTCACGCTATGCTTTTGCTTGCTCGCTTGGCTTGCACACACACGTTGCTACCGTTGTCCTTTGTCTGATCACAAGGATGGTGCATAAGCCTCATCAGCCTCATCATGCGCTTGTTGAGACGGCAGATCCGCATGCTGCGCGATTGAAACAGTGTGCATGGGCGTGGCATTTTGTTGCATTATTTCAGACGCTCAATCATGCATGTGTCTTCGATGTCAGCGCTGTCAAAAGCGCATATGCAGACGGTAAGACTCAAAAGAGAAGAAAAAAGGTAGCCGAGCTATACAAATTCTGCAAGAGCGGGAAGCATCCGGAAAGGGTAGCCTTTCCAACGTAACACTGAGACCTTCCTGCGCCTCATCTGGAAGATCACAAATGCTAGCCAATCTTCTTGCCGTATCTAGTCGTCTCGACCGTGCGTTGCCTAGACTACGCTATCTGAGATCTAATCTTGATGTTCTCTGCTCATCACAGCCGTCGGCTGCAAGAGATGCAGCATGCTGCTGTGAATGTTGGCTGAGCGAATTGAGGTAAAGACCTCATGATGTGACTTCTGCTTCAACGGCAGAATTTGATTTTGACCGAGATTTACGCCGTGCAAATTGACGAGAACGAAACAGCCGCTCATCTGGTGAAACTTTGCCGCGATACCACAATGTGACAGTCGGCTGTGCTATGCGAAAGGCGACGAGCCATGAAAAGTTTGTCTTTCTGTTCATCACGAGGCAACGATGACAAGTCCATCTCGCTTTCTCTTCCCACTTCATTTGGCGCAAATACTGTAACTCGGGATTCGCACTTTTGACAGCCTTGGTGGGCTTCTGTCCTGTATTTTGCTTTCGCCCTTTTCGCTCGATTTTGCTGCTGCTCCCGCCTGTCGAAGTCGATGTTGAGTGAGGCACATACCCAAATTTTCGCAACATCACTTTGCATCGCTATCACATCTTTTTCTTTCAGACCCACTTTCTTTCCCCTCGCGGTGAATTTTGATCAACAACGCCTGGTTCGATGCTTCGGCTTGATAAGCTGAGCTTTTACTCCCACCAATAAATATCACAGCCTCAGATCAAACAAGCAAGCAATCAAGCTGGTACATTAAGTGAGCGACAAAGACACTTTCTAGATGATCACATTTCTTCCAAATTTTGTTGCCGGCATCGTCGCAAACCGCGCCGTGAAGCTACGGGAAGAAAACTTTTAACGTGGCTAGAGATGAGCGGATCGAGCAACAACACGAGCAGTCAAGAAGGCGAGGCGGCGGTGCCGACTCAGCACAACTGATCACGGCACTCAGCCAAAAGTTTGTACAGAGCCGGGTACAGTCAGACAAGAAGCCCAAAAATGGTGATCCGAGCAATTGTCCGGCTAGCCAATCGCAAAAACCCTCTTGAACCGAAGCCTAGACCCTTGTTGCCGCGGGGAGCTGAGCAGAGGTGGTGTCAAGTCTAGACCTCACGCTCGCAAAAGAACAGTGTTAGCCGCGCCGCTGTTATCTTTGCTCAAAGGCTGACTTGGGATCCACCGCTAAACGAAGGGTCGGCTCTTGGGCGGCCAGTGGCCCTTGAACGTCGCTAAAGCCACTTTCCCACTCAGCGGATGTCCCGAAGATACTGTAGAGATGAGTGATCCGCGCCAAAGAGCGAGAAGATGCTTCTATCTCGGGAATGGCCCGAAAAGGTTTCCGTCTCAATCCTCGCCTCGCACTCAGACCAAGGGCGATGGCAGAAAAGCAGTAGCAAAAGATGTCAGCCAGGTCAGCTCCCGGCTTAGAAAGAAAAGAGACAGCAACGCCGTCACGCAATTCTTCGATCCGCAACAGCCAATCCGACAGCTGACAGCCTCCGCCTGTCTGTCTCCTGATGAAGCTCGTGCCCCTGTGAACCTGAGCACGAACTTAGCAGATTGACTCTAGCTTATCGTTCCTTGCCCTTTCTGCGAGCAGCTCAGTTTGGCCATCGCAGGCCTTTGTCCTCTCCACACACACGTAACAAGCTTCAGGCCTTAACCTTCAATTTTCAGGGCTCAAGGTTCGTGCACCAAGCTCCAAAAGTCAACGATGTCGCGCACGCTAGTGCAGTGGTTTCGAGGCACGTCTAGAGCGAGCGGCAAAGTTTTGCGCAAGACCACCTTTTTCTTGGTGGCTACGAGTCTCACGCTGTTTGCCAACCGCAGCGCAACGCAGTCACAACGGTGTAATTGAGAAAATTTGGACGGCAACCAACTCTAATTTTCAGCCGAAAGGTTGCACAGTGGCGGCAACGCTCTCTCGCAAATACTTTCATTTGCACGGCAGTAGTCAAAGGTCGATGTTGCTCATCCTGTCAACGTTGGTGCCACCAACTTTTTTACCTTATGCAGTGGAAAGTGTGCATGTGGTTAGACAAAGGCGCCGCAAGGGTAGAAGGCCGAGACGACCGATCCAAAGTCGGACGAAAATTGGGCCCTTGCAGTTATTGGTAGACCATGACCTTAGTGGCGTCTTGAGCTTGGTTGCCCCACACCATGCTCGCTATCAGACTTTCATGTTTGGATTACACTTTGATTGGAGCTAGGTGCCGTGCCAAGCCGACAAAGCGGGGTAGAATCGACTTCGGTACGGCAAGCAAGCTCATGTCAGGTGATGACCCTTCTTTATTGCTACTGTTGCGATATCAACGCTGCAACGCTACGTCAATTTCGATTTCGAACCCATACTGATCGACTCTCGCTATCGGTTGAATATGCCGTTATGCATCACGGTAGAACTTGTTGCGTTCCGACTTCCGTTCTTACGCTGCTTGGTTCCGGCAATCAAAGAAGCAGGTAGGGGGCGATGGAGGTGAGCGAGCCTCTCGAATCGGTGTCAGAGAGGGCTCTTCGAGGATCGGCCCCACTTCCAAGGCATGACCAGACGAAACAACGCGTTTGAACTTTGATAGTTGCCGGATGTTGCCGAGCATCGGCCCCGCTCACCCTGCAGTGGCTCTCAGCATAGGTGCAGCAATGTAGCTTCTTCTCACTCTTCATCAAGGTTCAAGCAACCGGCGCGCACGACAGCACGCGCAAGTGCAGACGTTTGCGTAAAGCGCCTTCATGTCTACCAAGCACTCAAAGTGTATCGACGAAAGAACCGCAGGCTTCAAAGCGTCAATCTCAAACTTTTGCGATTCCATAGTACAAAATGGTTCAATTGATAGAATAGGCTACGAGTACAATGGCAAGCTTGACTACTTCGCTTTCCTTTTGCATCAAGGCTTCTCAACGTGAGTCGGCGGCAGCTCGACCACCTTAACATCCGCATCGTCTTTCTTTTCCGTCCTTGCTCCGTGTTGTGGCGAAGGTGTCAGACCGTACTCCAGGACGTGGAACGCATGTGAAGCTGCCGAGGATGGTCGACGGTCTCGGCTCGGGGAACCCTTGCTATCTGCCGCAAAGTCGACAACACGAGGCTCAGTCGTACTGCCCTTCACCACCTCGTCGGATCCTGTCGAGGAAAGGTGTGGACGCAAGGGCGAGCTTGCCAGCTCCGGTGATTTGGCACTCGAAGCGACGTCAGCGGTCGCAGCTTCCTCCAAGTTCTGTGCGAATGCAGCGCCGGCGATCCCACCCATGACTTTGGCCGCCGCAGGAATAGGAGGTGCAACAGGAACAGCAGCAGACGAGGGGTGAAGCGATTTGGCTGTGGCACCGAGGCTGGTGAATTGGGGTACGCCTCGATTCGCCGATGGGCTAGCAGCTCGAGGTGGGCCCAAGCTGAAGCCATTGACGGGGGGTGCACCATTCTGCGAGTCGTATGGTCTTGACAACGGCGACTTCGCGGGCGTATGACGCATCGGGAAAGATCCCGAGGGTTGCGAGGGTCGACGGAACCCAGGACTTCCCAGCGTCGCACCATAAGAAGGAGAACGTGGCGACATGGCACCGGCACCGGCACCAGTTCCATTTCCGGGACTCGAGACACCGGCAGATGAAGGCGATCGAGGCGAGCTGATGGTCGAGAACGACGATGTTTGCGTGGGTCGACCCATTCCGAGACCTGAACCGGTACCATTTGATCCGTTGGTCGCCTTGTTGGTAGCTGGTGCGGCAGTAGGCTTGCTCGGGTCTCCTGCAACCACGTTGCTAGAAGCAACGCTTACGTTGGGAGAAGGAAGCAGTGGGCGACCTGTTGCGGGGACTCCGTTGCCAGGAGACGATACAGTGGGCACAGCGTGACTCGAAGGTGGGGGCAGCTGTACGATCGGTGCAGTCGCAGGGGTCGAGCTGCTTGTTGCTCCAGCTGAGGTCAACGTGCCTGTTTCCGCAGGCTGAGCACCGGCAGTTGGAGGCCGCAAGGTTTGCGATGGGATGGTCGACGGCTTGACCAAACCAGTGTCGGCAACCTCGGCGAGCGGATTCGGCAGCTCAGATTCCACCACCTTGGCTGCTTCCGCGTTCTTTGCTCCGGATACCAGCTTGATCCTCTGACGTGGAGACTCTGCATTCCCAGCCCCATCAATCTTGCGCGTCGGAGACTCTGGACCGTTACTAGCACGAGGTCCACGGTTGTTGCTGCGTGGGCTCGCCTTGCTGTGTTGCGAAAGGATGCCTGGCTTGGGAACTGGTGTGCCGGTAGGTGGCGGTCGGCACTTGGAGCAAAAGAAGTCGACGTCTTCCCAGTTGCGCTTCTTCTTGAGACCGAGAACCTGCTTGTCGAAGCTATCCCAGCATTTGATATGCTGCCAGACACCGCACTGCTCGCAGCAAACGATCTCGTTGTCCTCGTCAGGTGGGCTGATCGCGGCCTTGCCACAGACCTCGCAATTGAGTTCCCACTCCTCTTCCTCTTCTTCCATTGCAATGCCTTGACCGTTGACGGCCAAGTCGGAAGTCTCCTCCGGCGCCGGTGTGTTGTCCTTGGATGACGGCGGGATGCCGCCGTTGGCGATAATCTCCTCACGCCTTCGCTTACGATCTTCGCGTTCCTTCTCGCGTCGTTCGCGCTCTTCCTCTTCCCGGATGGCTTTGGTCTCGATCTCGAGCTCTCTGGCACGCATACGCTCTTCACGCTCGCGCAGCCGTGTTTCTCTCGAGCGTTGTGCCTCTTGCTCCTCTTCCTCCTTCTGCTTCTTTGCCTCTTCCTCCTTTCGAATCAGAGACATCTTCTCTTCCATCCTAGCCCTTGCTTCGCGATCGCGTTCACGCTCTTCGCGTTCTGACTCCTTCATAGCGATACGGCTGGATCGCTTGCGGTTGGCGAGGGCGAGCTCCATAGCGCGCTGAGCTTCGATCTCGTCCATGGCTGCAAGAACTTGGTCAAGAATCTCGTTGTTGATGAATTGATGCAGATTCTTCTCGTTGGGGTCTTTCGACTTGGCAAAGCGTTTGGCAAAATCGAGCCATTCTTGGCGTGTGACAACAATGGCTTCGAATTCGACCCATTCCTCCTCCTCTTCGGTTGCTGGCTTGATCTCTTTCTCTTCTTCGTCCTGCTGTGCTTCATTTCCTTGGGCTTCGATGTCCTTCTTGTCGTCTGCCTCTGCATCCACCATCTTGACATCATCATCTGCGTCAGCCTCGTCGTCGTCGCTCAGCGTGTCGGGAGGATCGCTCAGCTCGGAATCAGACGACTCGGCGGCAGCTGCTGCTGACCGTGATGCGCGACCGTTAGAAGGCGTGCTGGATTTCTCTTCCCCCTGAGGTTGGAAACGTGCTGAAGTACGAGTGCCCCGTCGTGGAGGTGGTCGGGATGGCGTAGATGGTGCTGAGTCGGCGAGCGAAGAACGTGTGCGTTTGGATGGTGTCGAGCTCGGCGTTGCATCTGAAGGTCGACCTCGTTTTGCTCCAGAAGCCTTTGCCGCAGGCGATGGTTTTGCAGCAGCAGCACGCTTTGCAGCAGCAGCTTCGGCCCTCGCCCGCTTGGTGCCTTTCTTTGCTGGCGTACGAGGCTTAGGTGGGGCTTTCCGTACTGGTTCTGGTCGCTGGATCCAGATTCGATTATCGTCGAACAGCCAATACGCATTGTCGTCTGCATCCCATCCAATAGGAGAGACTCTCCAAGTCGTAATGTCTTCCTCTGACTTTACCAACTTTCTGAAGCGTTCCGGATCCATGAGCTGCCACTCGCACAAGTCGTGAAGGGTGGCGATCTTGTCTTCCAACGAGAGCTGTGCCCACTCCAACGGCTGTTCCGCAGTTCCAAATCTGCTGTTGGAATCCTCATCACGCAAATTGTACTGCGTCCTGAGATGATGCTGCCAGTTGTCAAAGTCAATGGTTCGGTCAAGGGTGAGTGTGTAGAGCAGACGCTTGATGAGATCGGGAACGACGTTCGTTTCGCTGTTCTCAAAGTCAGCTTCCAGACTTTCGGTCTCGAAGCCACTCATACCGAAAGCTTCGTCAAAGACAAAGAGGAACTGGCAGACGGCTGCGAACTTCCACATTTTGCGGAGGCGTTTTGTGATAGGGTGGAGCTCGACGACGGGTGGTGGAAGAGCTGGGGCTGAGGGGCCAGCGACCGCCGCGCCTAGAGAGCGCCGAGAGGGCATATTGGACGAAGCTGGGCCAAAAGAGCAGGCTAAAAGGCTGATGCAGCAGGGCTAATGCGATGTCCGCGTCGAAGTGGTCGTACCAGAAGCGATTGAAGCAGAGATCAACGGCAAGATCAAAGACAGGCCCCCTTGTCGATTGGTGTGAGTCTGAAGTGTCCGAATAAGGCCGCGAGGTGTTGCCTTCGTAGCCTGTGAGATGTTGTAGGAGGCTGGACCCAAAGTTGGGAAGGAAGAGTATGACCGAGGTGGAGAAAAGAAGGAAAGAAGAGAGGAAGGAAGGAAGGAAGGAAGGAAGGCTTGCTGGTGGTTGGTGCTCTCGTGACGGAACCCGATTTCCAGGAATTTCATCTCTTCCGACTCGTCTTTTCTTCCGCTAATCAAGCCGAGGCTCAGATTTGCTGCAATCTCTGCGCGTTGAGAAAGCTTGGATCGGGCGACATCAAATGCGGTTTGAAAAAGAAACAGCGCGCCGCGACTTGACGCGAGCCCGCAAGAGAAGAAGCTTTGTGCCGAGGAAGTGCAAATCGGACCGAGCATGGTGTCGCGGCCCGATTCATAGTTTAATGCTTTGGTTTCTGTGACTGCATCGAGGCAGCTCTGTACACCTGCCTCTTCTGGTCTGCTGTTCAAATACGAAGTCATGCGCCCGCACATTCACCGCCATTCAGACATCACTACGGTCCAAAGTTGATTTGCAGCATTTGACAAAGGGAGAGATAAGAATACACGGTGTTGCTGAGCGGAAAAGACAAATAGACTCGGGCGATGAGCTGGGTATGTTGTGAGATTGATCACGAGGTCGGCGAGCTGTTGCGGCTACAATGCAGAAGTCAGTAGTCCCACACGCATGCTATCTGGTGCGCTGAGCTTCCGGCAGCTGTCCCTTCTCAGCAGCCCCATCGCTCAACCTATAATGCGCTAGTGGCCTATTCAGCTCTCCCTTAGCCCGACACTTGTACAAAAACCCAACAACCACTTCTCCTTCCTTCGGTGCTGGTTGGGATGCAAAGTGCTGCGAAGCTACTTGACTAAGGTAGTTGGTCGCAGCATCCGCGTCGAAGAAGTGGGGAGGACATGCTGGTTCGTCATCGTTCTTGGCTGCATTTGCGCTCAATGCTGCTGCGGTGTCGGCTGCACTTGTGTCGACTGCGGTACGTTTGCGACCCGAAGAAGTTGTGAGAGGTGATGGTGCACGACCTTTGCGCTTTCGGCCATTGGCAGAAGTTTCTGCGTTCTGTTGGGAGGAGTCTTGTGGTGGGTAAGCCTGTGCAAGGTCGAAGAACGAGACGTAGGACTGAATGACTTCGGATGGCAGGGCATTGAAGTCGACGACTGGCTCTGAGATCGGAAAATATCCAGCGAGGACATGAAGTGACGTCGGTGAGTACAAAGTACATAGATGTAGGTGCTTTGTATCTGTGGAAGATAAGGGTGTGAAACATACCTCGCTCAAGGTCATCATTGGCCTTGCTCTTGTCCTTGGACTTGGAATCGTCAGGTGCCATCTTTGCTAGTATCTATGGAAGCAATGAAGCACTTATGGATGGCAATGGCTGGAGTGTATGGGGGGATGATCTGCGGGTCTTCAGTGGGTGGATGATGGTGAGTGCTTAGATGATGGTACTGTAGCGTGGATTTGCTCCGGATACCTGAGCGCATCATCCGAACAGGCAGCGCGAGTGTTCCGAATCCCGGATATGTTTGTGAAGCAGCGGCTCGGCTACTGTAGCTAACAGACTGAATGATTAAATTCATTTTGGCGGTCTGAGCTCGCTTGCACGTTTCAGATTCTGGTTTCGAGCATGCGTTGAAGCGCAACCCCGCAACAATTTACGCTTTGCCGTTTCAAAGTTGGCAGCGGACGGCAGCAAGCACCAAATCACTACGGCCTGTCGGTCTGACCAACGCTTGTCTTACCATCAAGCTCAGGCGTCTGTCAACTTCTCACAGCTGCTTCAGTAGCAGCGCTTGAATCCAACATCACATGGGAACATCAGCCCACGTTCAAGCAGGTCGAGGTGCAGCACATCATGTGACAGTAGAGAGGTGCGTCGTGACTGGAGGTGAAGCTGAAGAGAAGTGTCAATTGTGATTTCGTAGCTACCGCAAGTGGACCCTGAGCGCGATTTTTTGGGCTCAAGAAGCACGCAACACGCCCCTGTGAGAAATCACACCAGTGCAGCAGCAGCAGCAGCGACTCTCAAAGCAACACACATGCATGTTGGATATCTTTCCTAGACTTGCTTTACCTTTCGCCACCTTGCCTTTCCTCCTCCCTTCCTTTCTCTTTGGCGAACCTGGTAGGAGATTCAGCACTTCTCTGGCCAAGCCATACCTGCAAGCTTCTCGGTCTAAGGTCCTCAGCTCTACTCGAGTCCATTTTGTTCCCAAGCAACAAGAGGCTGCGGTCCACTTTCACCAAAGGGCGTAGCGGAGCCGCGTTTCATCACCCCTCGAAGCGACGAGTGATTCATTTAAGCCAGCAATAACCTCCCTTGACCTCTTTACGAACAGCAATTGGATCCGCCGATCATGACCTGACCTCTGCGAATTTGCCTTATCAGCAGCAGTAGTCCCACCAACACTGGTCAACCTTGGTCGGCGCGGCGTAGTGAGGCGCACATCATCCAGCTTGACCGTGCTTTGTTGCTCGTTCGAAAACCGTTTTCACCATGAAACGCTTCTTCTCGCGCTTCTCTGCAACAGGCCCCGGTCCAACAAAGGCTCCGCCAGAGACCACTTATGATCGCTCAGAAAAGCAAGACTTAGCTTTGCCTGGCGGAACCTCTCCCGCCCCAGCCGTTCATGCTCCATATAACAGTATTGGTCGAACGAAAGCGCTCGTCGCCAAGTTTGAAGGATCTCTCGCACCACAATCAACCCTATCGAACGTCTCTAGCGATATCTCGACTGCTCCAAAGCTCAATATACCCACATCCTCAGTCGAATCGTCGTTATCCGAGACATCCCTCGGCCCCTCCGACTTTCGTGTCTCCTCGCCGATTCCGGGGTCAGTACCGAAGCGTGTCCCTGGATCCAGTCTCCCAGTCAATGCACCTCAATATCCGGATGCGGAGACCGCTGATCAGATCAGCGCTTCAAAAGCACCCGATTCCTCGAATCACGACAGACAGCAACGGCAAGCCAGCTCCGGTAGCCAGACCGCTTCATCTCATACGCATGCTGTTAGAACAGTTGCTTTCGCACCCTCACCCCAGAAGCAAAGATCTACCTCACCTGCTCAAAATGGCCCGCCTCAGCGATCTTTCATTGCTCAACCCATATCCCGTACCAACTCCAATGACAGCAATCCTGTCAACGGTGGAAGCAGCTTCGCACGACCCACTGCCGCAAGTCAAGCAAGATCTAGAACTTGGACGAGATCAGCAGCAAGCGATGCAAGTCAGTATGCTTCGTCATCCAATCAGACCCACAGCTCTCATGCTAAAGGTGCATCGAGCTATTCACGTTCATCCAGGTCAGGGCAAGCTTCCTCGACACGCCCAACAGCTCGCCGTGCCTACTCCCACACTAGCAGTCCCGAAGGCCGAGGCGGTGGGCTTTCGGCAGCTGTACCTGCACCCTTATCGCTGATCATCGGCAACCGGACCAGTGATACCCATGCGTCAAGTGGGAGAGGCACTTCGATCGACATCGTCCACAATGGAACAGCATCTCCCGCTCAACGAACTGATCTGGCCACTTCGCCAACAGGACCTCTGCACTTTCCTACGCGCACGTCGTTGTCGATGCGCATCAGCTATTCTGGGTCTAATAGCAGCCGACCGACTAGTCGTAGGAACAGCGTCGACCCTGCATCCCCCATTGGCCTATCCGAGCCTGTCGTCTCCTCACCACCCAGCGCTTCTGCTATGCGCTCTTTCGGCTTCCCGACTTGGAGCGAGATGACCAATCAGGAGCTTGTTCAGAACCTGGGGCCACGCGAGAGGACCCGGCAAGAAGTCCTGTGGGAGATCGTAGCCAGCGAGGAGCGATATGTGATCGAGCTCGAAACAGCTAAAGCCTTCTACATCGACGCTCTTCTCCATCCGAACGAATTTGACCCTGAACGCATCCTTCCTGCAGCCAACGCTACGGGCGCTGCCGCGTCATCCCCGGCAGCACTTTCCACTAGCAGCTTGAGAGCAAACGCAACAGCTTCTCAAACGATGGCCACCGCACATATAGGGGGCGATCTGCCCATCGCTGCGCGCTTCATGTCCAGCATGTCAGCAGGCAAGAACGCAAACAACTCTGCAGAGTTTTCAGCCCGAAACTCTCAATCGCAATGGGAGGCTCACAATGCGGCAGACGCTCGCAGTCCGTATTCGATCGGTGTCAGCAAGTTCCCAAGCTCGGACAAGATGGTCTCACGATCCAGTCTCATACAGGGTCGCATGGAAGGATCCTACGGTTTGGGTCTGGGCCTTGGTACGACGGCAACACGAGATCGAAGTACAGGTGCCTATATGAACGTGTCTGCGGCATCCAGGGGCAAAGACAAGGTCTCGAAAGCTCAGAAACTCCGCGGCCGATCTGGCAAAGCGAGTGGATATTCAAATCCACTGCGACTGTCCGTCCCGCTTCCACCCTCTCTTCGCGAGGTCCTCGTTGCCATGTCGGATGGTCTTGTTGAAGCCCACGGCCTCTTATCAGACGCCCTCAAAGCACGATACGAAGAGCAATGGCCGTTGGTGCGAAGCCTTGCCGACGTCTTCATGAAGTATTCTCACATTCTCGAGCACTACGCCAGCTATGTCTGCCATCTGCAACGTGCCATGGAAGAGCTCGAGGAAGCAGCGCTGATGGAACGAGCGTTCCGCGGCAAGAAACTCAAGAAAGAGCGTCTCAGTAACACAGTCGGACTCGGACGGACGGTGGCAGCGTTGGAAGCATGCGCAGCTGAGCAAGGTTATGCTGGTCTCTCGATATTTGCTTCCATGCCCTTCCAGCGTCTGCTGAAGTACCCATTGCTCTTCCAGAACCTTCTCTTCCATACGGACCCATCTACACACGAGTTCGAGAGTACCGTCGCCATGGTAGTAGAGGTGGAACGGCTCGTGCGATCGATCGAGGATGAGAAGGTCAATGCAGAAGAGCGAGACAAGACGCGGGATGTCTTTGCCCGTATCGACGGTATCACCGATCGCCAGGTGCTGCGCCCTCGCTCCGACAGAGTTCTGATCGAAGAGAAGGCGCTCTATGATGAGCAAGCACGTAGGACGTTGTCAGAATCTGCTCCAAAGGACGGTAATGGTGACACGTATGTCTCAGACAGCGAAGGCGGTGAGAGCGGTACGGAGGGTAGTGGTGAGGCAGGATCCCGGGGCGGAGGTCGGCGAATTAGCTCAAATCAGGCTGGACTCCGAGCCGCACTGAGAAACAAGCGATCGTATCGAAGACTATCTGACTTTTTGTCTTCAGAAGCGCCCAGCGGAGGCTCAACCAAGGCGCCTGCGATGGGAAGCAAGAAGGATCTCTGGATTGTCCGCTTCTCAGACGTCGAGATCAAATGTCAACGCATCGGCGTCACTGCCCTACCCATGGTCAGTACTGCTGCTCTGCGTGACGCAGACGGCTTGGACCAAGACGAGACGAGTGACTTTTCTGCACGCAGCAAAGATAGTCGCGAGCGTCTCAAAGCACTTCGAAACACCACACTAAGGGCAAAGACCCGCAACCTGTACAAATTTATCGCAGTAGTTGCATGGCGCAGTGCTGCACTGCAACAAGGAGACAGTGCTCAAGATGGCTTGTCTCAAGGACTGCCTACCTCACACGAAGTTGATGAGGAGGACGAAGAGGAGGACGATGATGGTGCAAGCATCAGCAGTGAAGGCAGCAGTGCTACTAGCAGCTCTTCTTCAGGCAGCAGCGATGGCGTTGGCGGTCAAGCAGGATCGGACAAGTATATTCGCTCCTCCAAGCTTTCCTTCACGTACTGGGGCGATCGACTCGAGCCTGGACGTGGTATCTCTGGCGTGCAAACGAGTACTACGGCTGATGGCCAAGTGAAGGCACAAGCAGGAGATAGATCGAATTGCCGTAACGAAGGTCAGTCAGCCGCGTCTTCTCAGCGGGGGCAACAGCGACCAGTCAACTCCGCCATCAAGACGAGCTCGGGTCGGCAAGCGCGCTACAGCACACCTGCTGGTCGCACCACTCGTCCTGGAGGCAGAAGTGGCATGTCCGGAAGATTGAGTGAGCCACTCGCTGCAACATCATTATCGTCCGCGCCCGAATCGATGCAGACGGCAGTTGCGCAGATGCATGCCCGACAGCGGAACGAAAAGTTTGGAGGTCGGCTGAGGACTTCTCTCGCCAACGGCTCGGCTGTGACCCCGCTTGGCAGGAACGGCGAAGCAAATGGTTCCCACGTGTCGGTCAGCTCGACCAGCAATGCAAGTGCAAGGCGGGGAAGTACGACGACCCAGTCTCGTGAGTCCGGTTGAAGCGAGCAGGTTCTTCGCATTTGAAGTTCTACTAGGAGCACAGTCGGCGTTCGAGTGGGGCGAGATTGACGCTTACCGTGTGTAGCCATGTAGGTCCATTTACATCATCTGACAAGCTCAGAATTGAGATACTTAGCGAGTTCAACCAGATCAGTGTGCAGTCCGCGTCGGAATATGAGTACGCCAAAGTGACTGGCTGAGGAAAACGGTTTCAAGAAAACGTCACGCAGCATTACTCTCAGAAGCATCGGAGAATTTTCTGCAGCAGAGCGCGCAAGTTGCGGTAACGTTTGGTCTGCGGAAGGCGAGGCCCGTGATGGAACAATGGCAACCAAATCTGAGGTTTTTTTGAAGTGGGCATGCTGCTGCTGTCAGATGGAAAGGATGACGGCAGCGGAGTTCCAAAATCAGATTCCGTCTCGTGGCGTATTTCCCTCGTCTAGTGCCCCAGGACGGGGACAGGCGGTGCGTGATATGACGGCAAGCATTCCTCTGTAGGAGAATAAGGTGAAACAGGTCGTGCATATCCATACAGTAACTTGCCTCTTTAGAGCTTATTCTAAGCATTGCCTTCCTTCAACAATGCACAATGGAATAGTTTCGAATTGAGACTCTAGACCGGATCAAAAGGCGTTGTCGTCAAGCTCGTTGATGGCGCGAGTGTGCGTCACAGCGTCGGTGAACCAGGCATGAGGAGGCTATCGTCCGGCGAGCCAGGGTGTGCGTTTTGTGGTGTTCGCCTCCACTTGCTTCGCGCTAGGCAGAGGGGAAGCCCCTTACGCCAGAGAGCTCGCTAAGCTGCCCTTCTTTACTTTCTTCCCTACTCTTGGTAAACATATATTCCCTTGAGCCTTGTCGAATAGTCCCCACGCTACAACTTTACCTTTTCTTGCTCAAAGCAGTGGTGGCTGCAAGGTACCTTGCCTCCTGCATCGCCCTTTCGCCATCCTTCTTACCATCAACTAGACCTACTATCTTATCTTTCGCATTACTTCGATAGAGTCGACACGATGAACGGGATCCTGATGAGGGAGACCGCTACGGCTCCGGCTCGCTCGGTTACCTCTCGTGCGTCGTCCTACCATACAGCGGTACTGGATCACTTTACGACGACAACTACGTCTTCGAGTCCTGCAGCATCCGCCGAATCGCTCAACTCTTCATCGACCACACGACCTTCATCGCCTGAAGATCTGGTATACACGACCGAAACAACCCAACGCAAAGGTACAGCCTTTGTCATCTCCCAACCAACCCTCGTCAATTTTGTGCCCACATCAGATATCCAGACTGCCGTCAGCATTACCGCGGATCGAATCGTAATCGACACGATCCTGCCTCCGACCGCCACGCTTCGAGCCAACGCCGCCTACGCTTACCGCCGCAGCGACACGGCTACCACGCAGTCAGAAGGACAGCCCACAGCACCAGTGGCAGCTTTCAACACCGAAGCCCTGCTCCAAAGGCACAAAGAGGAAGTGCTGGCTAAGTTGACACAAGGCTTAACTGCCAACTACGACCCAACGGGAACGATCAAGCAGGACATCTTTACGACTTTGACCGAAGTCACCCGCTTCCCTGACCCAGTAGGAACGAATAGGAAGAAGAACGAAAAGGGAAAGTGTCCCTGCATTTGTTGCCAGTTGGGTTGCGATAGGCCTTTGGAGCCTTTTGCACTTGCCGATCAGCAGGCTGAAGAAGTTGGCTCTAGTGGGGTGAGGTCGGATCAATCATTTTTGGAGATGAGAGAGACTGGTGCTAGCGGGTCCGCAACGAACGTACTCCAGCCGAGCGAGGTGCAAAACGGAGGGGGTCCAGGTGAGATGACGAGGTCTAAGTCTTCGAGGTTTGGGTTTCTGACTTTTGGTCGCTCTCGTTCGCGGTCGAGTGTCGATCTTGCTAATAAGGACAAGAAGGAGTCCGGTCGAAGTATGCAGCTCCTAAAGAACTCCGCTGTCTTGCCCGAGCCAGCACCGCCACTGCCTACAGCGGTAACCGACCAAATTGTCCCACCGAAGCCAACCCGTTCCAGATCCTTCTCTGACCTCGTTCGTAGGCGTAGGAAGAAGCACGAATCCTCCATCTCTACTGCGAATGAGAGTATTCCTCCCATCCCACAAGTCTCAACAGACAAGTTCGCGAGTAGACGGAGCATGGATGTTTCCTCAAGTCGTTCGATGGGGTCTTCGAACTTTGGCAGTCTACCTTCTCGATCTTCCTCATCCAACTTTGCGAGCCTTCCCGCTGGCGCTGCTGCGCCAATCAACCCAGGTCCCGGAAGGTACTCCCTCGACAGCGGATCGCGTTACGAACCCTCTTCCCCGCAACCGCCTCCTCGACGCAGTAGCAAACTTTACGCCATTACCGGACGCAAACCTGCCCCCCCAGCTGCTACTGCCACAATGAGCTCCTCTTCGAGCATGCCTAACGCTTTCGACGACAAGAATGCCTATAGCAACAGAGGGGGATTTGGGAGGATCGTGGAGGAGGAAGAGCTGAGTCACGCCGGTAGTAGCGATGTCGTTGATGCGAACGATGGGTTGGCAAGGAGGCAGAGTGCGCTCATGTCAAGTTATCAGCCTCTGAACAGAAGCGAGTTGTACGGCGGGGAGCACGGTGCAACTAAGCAACACGAGCAGAAAGGTTGGGAGGCCAGGAATGGTAGAAATGGACGTGAAGGATACAGCACTACGCCCGGTGGAGAGGCGGTGGTCGGCGTAGCTATTTAACGTAGCCTCTCATGGCCACAACTGCGACTTCATGTCTCAACAATCTCCTAGTCTCGACCACCATTGCAATCGACAACACATCCACACTCGCATCACACCAACGAAATGAGCATCTGAACAATGGAAAAGTCTGCATTTGATATTGCTTTTGCGTTGACTGAGCGCTTTTTGTAGTGAGTAACGATACCGACATGCTATACAAGAGATGAACACGGAAACAAACAAACGAGAACCGTAACCAACATGACCGAGATTGAGAAAAGATCAATCTCACCCTCTTTTGATACGTCTTCTGAACACAATACATGGGCTTGTTCAGGCCTCATCGTCGTACTTGGGCGTCCACATCTCTCCCTGAACCCACTCCCTCAACTCCTCTCCGTCCATCTTGGCCGTCTTACCGTTGTCTCGTGCTACACCTTGCTTGTTGGCCATCTGGATGCAGCGGACGGCGATGTCTCTGGAGATTTCACGAATTCGTTCGGTGTTGGGATAGAGACGTCCTTCTGCCTTCTCTTCTTCGTTGAGGGCGTCCGAGAGGGCCAAGGCCGATTCGGTAATCATCTCGTTCGTAACACGTCCGGCTTTGCAGAGTGCAGCGCAAAGACCGATACCAGGGAAGACGAGGAAGTTGTTACCCTGCCCAGGGATCATACGTTTACCCGTGGGCGAAGAACCGGCTTCGATCTCAGGGAACGGCGAACCGGCAGCAAAGAGCACACGGCCCTCGGTGTACTTGACGGCCTCTTCGTAGGTGCATTCCGAGTTATCGGTGGGATTCGAGAGCGGGAAGATGATGGGTCGCTTGTTGAGCGTTGCCATTTTGCGAATGACCTTTTCGTCGAATGTGCCCTTAACAGTGGAAAGACCGAGAATGGCGGTTGGTTTAACGTAGTCGATCATATCGGCGAGTTCCTTGATCTGTTTACCATTGTTGTCGTCACGAGCGAAGAAGACTTTGTGTTCGGGGAGCTTGTCCCCACGGTCCTTGGTGACGAGCCCCTTGGAGTCGACAATGTAGATGCGTTCACGAGCTTCGTCTTCCGAGAGACCTTGACGGGTGAAGAACGACATAAGTTGCTTGCCTACACCGACGGCAGCGGAACCAGCACCGGCCATGAGAATGCGGTGGTCGTGGAGGGGACGGCCGCTCTCCTTGGAGGCGATGCGGGCTGCGTTGGTGAAACCGGCGAGGATGACACTGCCGGTACCCTGGATATCGTCGTTGAACATTGGGTACTTGTCCTGGTATCGCTCGAGGAAGCGGAATGCGTTTTCGGAGGTAAAGTCCTCGAATTGAATAATCAAGTTAGGATACTTGGTGTGAAGGGCGTGCATGACTTCGTCCATGAACTCGATGTACTCTTCGGTGCTGGCACGCTCGCGACGCAGACCGAGGTAAAGAGGGTCCTCGAGATTCTTCTTGTTGTTTGTGCCGAGGTCGACAACGATAGGAAGCGTAGCACGGGGGTGAATACCAGCACCTGCAACGTAAAGCGAAAGCTTGCCGATCGAGATACCTTGACCGTTCCAACCAAGATCTCCGAGACCCAAGATACGCGATCCATCGGTAATGACAGCAATACGAGGCGAACCAGCGGGGACAGGCCAGTTGTCAACGATGCTAGCAATCTGCCCCTTGTCCTCGAGCGAGATCGACAGACCCTCTGGTCTACGGTAGATGTGAGAGAACTTCTGGCACGCCTCACCGACGGTAGGCGTGTAAATGAGAGGAAGGATCTCTTCCTTGTTGGCCAAGATCGTCGCGTAATAGAGACGAGTGTTGGTCTGTCGGAGCGAGGCAAGCATCACATGTTTTTGGAGGGGAGTGTCCTTGGCGCGAAGCTGGTGCAAAACGCGAAGCACTTGTGTGTTGAGGCTCTGCTTAGCAGGTGGGAGTAGACCTCGAAGGCCGAGTTGATCGCGCTTCTCGTAGGAGAAGCCAGTGTCTTGATTTGGGAAAGGATCAGAGATGATGCGATGGTCAGCGAGTTGGTCCGGTTTTGTTGAGGATGTAGAGAACGAAGAAGCCGCCGAGCGGGAAGAACGCGCCACAGATGGGCCAGCCTTAGCCTCAGTCAGCCCAGTAACGGCGCTGCGGAGACCTCTGCGTATTGAGCGTTGTGATGACCGAAGCATATTGGCGATAGGAAGTGGTTGTCACGAAGTAGAACGGGAGCGAGAACGCTGCGGATGAAGCAAAACCGAACCCTTGGAAGCGAGAAAGATCGGAAAACCGGCGCAACTTTGCCGCGGATAAGCGTGCCTGAGAGAAAATTGATCAGATGCGAGCGTAGCAAGCAATCAAGACTTCTTATCGTCGATGAACCGCGACGTGCTGGCAAAGCAACGATCGCGAAGAGAAGAATGTATGTAGAGCGGAGGCAGGGACGAGTAGCAATGGGGTTCTTCAAGTGTATGTATGCAGCCACAACCCCGGACAAAGAAGAATCGGGCCGGTTCCAATGGGAAAGACAAGTGGGGAAGAAGAATTGTGAAAAATGACTCGCCAGCCACAACGCTCTGCTCTGAGTGCGAATTTCCAGAAAAGTGGCTTTTAAAGGCTCGACGCTTACTTCGGGTAGGGTCGTGAGAAGAAACAAGAGCCTGACTCGACAGCTTCGTTCAGAAGCACGGAAATCCAAAAAACAAAAAGGGTCGGGCAAAGTCGCGTGCTAGCGGCATCCAGTGAGAGGGCAAGAATTCCAAATAACCACCTCCTTTTTGATTTATGAAAATAAAATGAAAAAAGGAATTTGGGTTGCCCTTCATTTTAGGCATGCGCAGGCCACATGACCGCATCCCCACTTCTGCCCAACATGTGAAGACCGCCATCCTATCATGATGCGTTTTCCTTTGGTTGGGGTGAAGGCGAATGAAGGACATGTGGTGGGCACGACCAGCTGCTATGAGCCAGGTACAGATTTCGAACTTGTCGGAAAGGAGCCGGAAACTGACATGTGCTGCTTCGCGACTTTTGACATGTCGAAACGATATCTTCTCTGGAACATGACATGCGGAGAGTGCCGACGAAGCTGATCGAGCGCTGCGACTGCAGCTGAATGCACGGCAAGCAATGCAATGATTGCTGCAAGAATTCACCGGCGAGGCCGACGAACACGAATGCAGACGATTCGGCATACAAAATGCTGAACGCTGATTCGCGGGGACAGCCGAGCCAATGGCCAATCCGTCCCAACCCCACAAAAGTAGGTGGCCGACTCTCAATGTGTTGGAGAAATTGCCTTGCCTCCGCAGATGTATTTTTCGACATTGTCCGCCGGGAGACCTCGGAAGCACTGTTGCATTATCCAGCTGCAAAGGGCAACGTCCAATTGAACAAGAGGCCAATCAATTGGCCGATGCTTCGGAGTCGATGCACAGTCGATTGACCTGACCGGCGAATGATCAGTCTGGATGGACTATGCCTTGCCAGAATCAAATTTTCGCGAACAACGAGAACGAGTCCAAGAACAGGAACGAGAAAGAACCATACTGAGCCGAAAGAGAAAGTCGCAACAGCATCCACTTACCTTGATTTGTGAAGACATCGCGAAGGTTGGCGGCGCCGCCGTATGGGTGGGAGTGGATAGCGCGGTGGAGACTGCTATCGCGAGGATCGGCAGTGGTCTTGTGATCAGGTGTGAAGTGAAGAGTGTGGTCGCCGAGGGCGGCAGCACCACCGGTGGCAACGGGAGGCGTCATTTTTGCTGATACGATAGTATGCGGTGTTCGTAAGACGTTTATAAAAGCAAGCTCTTTGCTAGTCGCTCGTTCATTATATGGGCTACGGAAGTGTAGTCGCAACGAGCTGGTTGATATGGAGGGTAGAAGGAAGAAAGCAAGGAAGGCAAAGCTGGAAGAACTCGATGTGCCAAAGAAAAGACTTGACCTTAATATATCATATCTTGCTTGCGCCACGGCCCGTTGTGAAGAATGACCACACAGCACCCCGTACGTGCATCAACGGGCGTGCTCTTCAGGGTCCTAAGTAGTGGAGGCGGCAGAGCTCAGTGTTCTTTGTGTTGGCCCCAACGCCGTTCGTTCTTGCGTTCAAGTAAAGTGGGACAGCTCTGGACGAGTGTGTGTTGTTCTGCATCTTATCCACCATTCTTCCACTTTTTTGAACCACGAAAAAAAAAAATGTAAACAAAATCGTGACCGCATCAGCAGGCAGGCCCTCACTACGCAGACATCTTAATGATCTTTCTTGCTATTCTGCATGCATTTGCTGCGTATGAGATGCTCTCAAGGCCTTATCAGCGTCCCAAACTTGCTGTTCTGCTCGAATCGATGTGACGACAGAGATGCCGAAAGAGAGGTGTGTGGTAAGAACACGATTACGCCTGGCCCGAAAATGGTCAAAGTAGTAAAAAGTAAAAAGAAAAAAAAAAGTTGTCGGAAAACGCATTTCTTCTCCGCTGCAAGCGCCTCTCACTTGTACATCCGGGCCCTTCCGAGTGTCTGCAAGTGCAAGTTTGTTGTGACTTTCGCAAGGGCACAGGGCATCCTACTATATCACAATCCCAAACTTCAGCTCGACACAGAGCAAGAGATTCCGGTAGTGCGGACCGGCTTCCGCTGTCAAGTCACAGCTGCTCATATCTGGTTCCATGGTACTGTGCTTGTCACATCAAGCAGCATGTGATCGACTTGCGGGCACGAGTCTTGACACTGTTTCATTCTACATGAGCAACCGTTGAACAGGCAAATGCGAGAATCTCGCGGTCTCATCATTGCTGCGGTCCAGTGAGCGTCGGGATCATCGTCACTCGCGCTGGCGTATCTTCTGAAAGCGCGGGGTGCATCAAGCCACGGAATCCGGGGTAACACCAGCATCCGATCGACTGAGACTCAGAGCTAGAAGATCACATACGAGCAAGCGGGGAAGCTGAGGCATGCTCGCCAATCGATCGTGCACGGGTCAAAAGGCGGAGTTGAAGAATGATCGTTGCCAAGCTGAAATCAGACGACATTGACAGACAGCAAGGCGTCCTCGACGTGCATTGAGCTACCGTGGCCTTTGAGGATGGCACACAACGAAAGACAAAGAACCCCTTTCGGTCTGTGTGGCATGCCATACACGGGACGGGACTCACAGTAGTGGTACGTGAAAGCTGCGAAGATCATTGACGTGTTCTGCCATCTAATCTCGGCTAGATTGATCGAGTCACTTGAAGCATGCTCGTTTCTCATGCGAAGGTTTATGCGAAGGTCTGGCGGGGTAACATGAGGTCAATCATCTCCGCTGTAGCATGTACGACGATCATACTTGAGCGCAAGCTTCTGACAGGTCAAGCGCTCTTTGTAGGGGCCGGTGCATCCAAATGACAGACCCTTTCCCGATCGATGACTGACAGAACGCGGAATTCGGGAAACCCTTGCTAGCGGCGAGAAGATCCACTTGCTTTCCTCCACTACCTTCATACGAGCCGCATTTCCTCCTCTGTCAATCTCAGTTGCTGAAGCTCTGATGTCGGGATACCTGCCCAACATCAAGGATGCCTGCAATCACTGAACTTCTAAGCACCGATGACAGTGGCCAGTCCACCGCTTCGACGTCAAAATCCGGCATGACGATCGACGAGCAGTTGCTGAAAGCCGAAGAGCTCAAAACGCTAGGGAACAGTGCATTTGAGCAAGGAGAGCTGACGGAGGCACTCAATAAATGGCATCATGTGAGTATCAATAGACTGAGCTCTGGTATACCCTGGTCTCTATACTAACGTTGCTGCCCCTATGAATGTTCCAACAGTCGCTGCTTTACTGCGCTGGCATCAACTCGTTCGCATCATTGTATGGCGCGAGATCAACTGAAGAAGAAAACGAACGCGCAGCAGGTATCACAAGTGCAGTCTACAACAACATGGCCGCTTGCTACATCCGTCAGGCCAAATGGGATAAAACGGTGTATACGGCGACAAAAGCGCTAGCATTGACTCCCAAGAATCTCAAAGCGCTCTACCGCCGAGCAGAGGCGTATCTCGAGCTGGGCAAAAACCAGCTTGCGGCGCAGGACATTGATCTTGCGCTTGACCTACGACCACAAGGTGAGTAAAATGGGGTACAAAGACTCACGAATGGGGAGAAGGGACGCAGAATGGGCTGACTCTGACCATCTTTCGTCTCAACAGATCCCGTTATCCGTCGTTTGGGAGAACGCCTGGTGCAAGCATTCGATGATGAAGAGCGTAATAAGCAGATGGACAAAGCGGCAGAGACTTCATCATGACCAGCAATCACCAAAAAATGAAAGACTCAAAAGACAGACTGGACTGATGATCCTTATCTAGCAGCATCGCCGCGTTGGTCCGACGGAGCAGAACATGAACCCAAAGTCGTCGTTGTTTGCATACGAGCGCCATTCAATAGCAAAGATTGCTGAGGCTCTAGCGTCTGTGGGATCAATGAATTGGGAAAGGAAGGCATGCCACTTGGCTTCGAGATCGGGATAGGGCTTGGTGGGTGCAAGCATCAGGTTCATGATTTCGGCTGCTGCTGCTGCTCTGCTGTGAATGCAACGATTCGATGTGTTGGCAAGGGTCCAAACCAAGCTGCAACTTGATGCACGCCCACTCAAAAACTAGATCGAAAAACAGGCTCAAGCGCCAAACTCGACGTGTGCTCTCTTTCCCTATTCCGAATCTAATGCAAGCCTTGCTCTTTCCTCTGAAAGATCACATGTGATGCATGGTCCCACCGAAGACCTGCATGTTTTCAGGAGCCTGTCTACTATCACAGCCCAGTACAGCAAAGGAAGACGAGAAGGAAGCAGAGATGACGTGCGTCACTCATGCACTTGAAAGGGCCGTTCGGTGTTGCAGATTTGCCCTGCAACCGCCGTTCGCGCCTAACACAAGGCGTTCGAAATGTTGAGCCGCCACAAGTGGGTCAAAGAGCTAGAAGCTGTTCTTTGATCATCGTGGCCAACATCATTGCTACTCCTTCCTCCGCTCGAGCATACACTGCGCCCTCTCGTAGCCTTTGGACCACCACTAGTCCGTGCTAACTACAAATACGCCATTCTCCTCAACGCCCTTGCACAGGAAGATTCCGCAAGGCTCATGATTTCCAACTAATGCAGCCAACAAAGAGCAATCATCCGACCAACATCCTTTCGACACAATGGATGGAGACAAGGCGTTGGCAGCTCGTAAGCTGCCACAGACGGCCGCCAACTTCTTTGTGGGCACCAACTCCAGGGTCCCTCGTATGACCCTCTCTCAGTCATCTCACACCATTCCCATGCCCACTGTGCAGTCACCTGCCTTCAAACCTGGCTCGAAAGCTGTTCTCAGCAGGCTGAAGCCGACACCTTCTCCAAACTCGCCAACAGCCAAGAAGCCATTGAGCCCGGGTCGTGGCGTGGGAGCAGGGGCAGGCAAGGTAGCGAAAGCCGTTCAGCTCTTCTCAATCCGAGGTGAGGACGAAGATGAAACGGATGTGTCCTTCGAACGCCCCAGCTTGTCCTTGATACCTTCTCCGCAACAGTCGCGCATTCACGAAACCAGATCTGTCGACGAGAAGGTGCTACGCTCGATCAAGAAGGCTGACTTGCAGGGTGACAATGGTGGTAACTCGGCCAAACAGACACCTCGCGATACTCTAAAGCAAGGTCTCCCAGCGACTACCGCCACTTCGAGTCTCGAGCCGCTTCAGCCGACTTTTGCCATGCAGAAACGGGCTTCTGCAGAGGAGGCAAAGTCAAGCACACAGCTAGGCCAAGCCCAACCGCCTCGATCCGGCATGAAGAAGCCTTCCGAATACTTCACCACAGACAACGCCAGGGACCTTGCGAACACGGATCCTCAGCAGTCCGCTTCATTCTCTCCGAAAGCTGACGCCGCGGTTACCCTCAATCATGTGCAGCTCGACACTAGGGACCCTGATAACACGGCAAGCGCTCGACTCCTATCCGAATTGCCGCCCCCTTCAGAACCGAGTGCCACCAGCAACTCCGTCACGTCTCCGCTGGCCCAAGAGCTCGCAACCTCTCCGAGCGCGTCATATGCACTGCTTGCAGACGTGCATGGCGATGATGAAGGCAATCTGATCCCAGAAGACTTCTCATCGATCAAGACTAGGGCGTCCCTGACAAATGGACAGGAGCTGCGTCAGCCCGAGACAAGACAGCAGTTCAGATCGGCAAATCCAACATATGCTCTCAACGCATACGATCAAGCCGACTCCGCACCATCGCTTCCATCTTCGGCTCCAGAAGCACTTCCCCCTCGGACCAGCGCAATTCCGGGCACGACCGACGCCTCGGCTCTGGTGTCAACTCCTGCGCTTCAGTCGACGCTCATTCAATCCAGGTCACCAGTATCGTCCGCAATCACGCAGGTCCTTGATCTGGCAACTTTGAGCGAAATAGAAGGTCTTTCTGTCAATCAGACCCAGAATGCTGGTCGATGGTCTCCTGATGAGCATGATCAAGCCTTCAATATCAACACAAGCAAGAGTCCTGTCGGTCTGCCAATAGCAGGGGCTGCTTCGAATGAAGAGCGCATTTCCTCGCAGGTATCAACTGCTTATGACGACAACGACGTGGTTGACGAAACAGCCCACAAGACCTACCTTCGCAATGTCGCAGACCCTCAGGCCCAGCAAGAACTCTCACTGGGCATTCATCGCGATCTTGCCGAGCCATCACGAAACGATCTTTGCAGTGACGTCGATGAAGATGACTATTCGCATCTGATCGATGATCTTGGATCTCCAGGCAATAATAGCGACGCTTTCTCTGAGAACGAAGATGAAGATGCGGGTACATCCTGGCTGGCTCAGCAAGTCGAAGACGCCTTGTCGGAAGCTTCTCGACAGCAGTTGGCGGAGCTGACGCTGTTCGAGGAGCCAGCGGACGTTCTGTTTCCAGACGACCAGTCAGGCAGTGCAAAGACGAAAGGTTCGAACTTGCACAAGGCCGTCGAACCAGAGTTTGTCACAAACGCCGCCCCTCAGCTAGTTTCCGGGCTCGACGGCAACACAGTCTCACATCATTCTGACGACAATGCTGAAGTCGAATTGCTCGCGGATGAAGCGATCGATCCGGACACGTACCACCTCCAACCTCGAGACTCCCTCATTGAAAGAACCTCCTCTTGGATCAAGCGTACTCTGGAAGAGCTCAACTCGGAGCTGATGAAACCTGTTGATCTAGTTCATGACGATATCGAGAAGCTTTCGGCCGCAAGCACTGCCTTGTCAGAGATTGCGGATCATGCTTTCCAGATCAAAGAGCAAGCATATCCCAGCAATGATCAGGTCTCGCTCTTCGATTGGACGAACAGGCTCTCGACACGCGCTGAGGATAGCGAAGAACGAGAAACGACACCCGAGGTGACGCAGAAGGCTAGCAACCATTCAGTAGCAAGAATTTGGGTTGATAGGGCCGCACAATATCCAGCTGCCTTGGAGAGGCGAGCAGAGCCCGGCTTGAGAGAGGAGGTGCAAGTCAACAAACTGACTCGATCTTTTTCGCAGAGAAGCGCACAGCGTGAAGTGATGGGAAAGCCCAGTAGGAGGATTCCGCGTCGCTTGATGATACCCGAGTCGAAGCAAGAGAAAGCCGCTCAAAAGCGCCGCGACAGCCTGACCATTCTGGCTGCAAATCGCTTATCGTCCGCGAATGGAAGTCTGCAAGCAGCTGCCACCCGTCGTGGTCAAGAACCATCTAAAGCGGTCCTGTTAACGCGACCGCATGCCGTTATCGACATGCTGCGATCGTGGTCGAATCCGGAAGCTGTAGAGGCTGCGGCAGGTTCAGCAACCAGGCAGGATAGACAGAGGGAAAGGCGAAGAGTGAAGAAGTGGATGGAGGGCTCCCTCTCGAGCGACGAAGAGGCAGAAGTTGCATCCGTGGCCACTGCCAAGCGAATGACACTCAAGCGTTTGTCAGGCTACACTGTGCGTGCCACGTCTCGACACGAAGAACGCACTCTGCCAGGCAAGCTGCAGCCCCGTCCAGCCCTTGCGCAGGCTGAGGTGCCAAAGGAGAGAGTTCGCCCGCTTCGTAAGGTTCATACCTCTCCTTCGCCGACTTCGCCGCAGCAGCCCGTCAGGGTAGAGGCACCACGGATGCGGCCCATTTACGATGTGCCACAACCTACCGCGGAGTTTTCCAGAAGGCCTCGACGTCCTCTCGTGCAAGTGCAAGTCCAATCAAACGAGATGGTGCGGCAAGAAGCATCTCAGAGAGTCAGAACGCCGACTCTACAGACATTGCAGCCGCCAAGTGTTGTCGATGCTGTCGGAGACGAAGAGGTACTGCATTTTCAAGACAGTGTCGAGCTTTCCGATCACCAGGAACAGCAATATCAGCAAGAGAAGGCAAGGCTATCGCCAGTGACGATGAGGACAGAATCTCACATGCTGAAACCTTTGCAGCTCCGAAGCGCTGGATCCCCGTCAAGCCAGCTCAGGAAGTCAGATGTCAGCGTCACCGATTCCACATCGATTGAAACTCTCATGGACATGTGGACGCCGGACACAAGCAACGCTGCTACCTCTGCAATAACGGACGAGACTTGCGTTTCTCAGCCTGCTGTGTCTCCAAGCATCGGGGAACGCTCTCGAAATCGACCGGGCCTTTCCGTCGACGCGATGAAGACACGAACTCGAGCTCCTTTCGAAGCGACCTCGCATCATCCCGTCATCAAGACACACAGACTTCGCAGTCTCACTCTGACGCAACCTTTGCGGCGGGCGACTCAATCCAACGAATTTGTGCGTCGCGAGCCACCGCCGCCACTCCAGCTCGACGAAGGTCCGATGCCTGCTTTCAGTACTCCCGAGCGACTATCCGAGCATCCAAGAGGTCGAGACCGGAAGGCGGCAAGCACTGATCTCGGTGCGTCTGCTTTGCAGCAGGGTGGTATTTCGAAAACATCTGTGCCCGGCTTTGAGATCAGCTTCCAGATGCAAGAGCCGAAGATTGCTCCGCACTGCTCAAGCAGCATGCTGATCGAGCTCGGCCTGCGAGTTCTCATCAAGCCCACGAGCGAGAACTCAGCCAACGCAAACTGGACCATCAGACCTTCGACACACCTCGAGATCGACGCTGGGCTTCGTACGCCAGAGCGCCCCGCCCCACCAGTACACTCGATGCAGTACGAATACAGCAACTTATCAGCGAGCGAAATGTCCCGAGTTCAAGAAGCTGCACAAGAGCATCTCCGCCAAACACTTAATTCGCCACGCCTCGACGGCGGTCGAAACAGAAGCAACACAGCGCAACTTTCACCATTCAGGCATCCTATGGACGCACCTGGTGACAGAACTTTGAGCTCGCCATTCATGCCACCTGACCACGTACGAGCAACATCATCAGCATCGTCGAGACAGCCGCTGCTACGAGAAATAATGTTGACCCGATCCCGTGCTGGTTCGGCATCCCAGTCCACAGTCATTTCCAGCACTTTATCACCTGCTTTGCCACATGTAGACCGCGCTTCTCCACTCCGTCGACGCCAAGCGTCAGCAACTCTCGCATCGCCACTTCCATACATAAGACGTGCGGCGCCCAGAACAGCATCAGCTTCCATGCTTACATAGATTCCGGAATTTCGCCGCGTTTACTGTCCCTACCATCACCTTCTTGACTGCACACTTTGCATTTGAAATTTTGTTGCATTTGCCGGCCCCACCATCATTCACTGTACGCATATCATTCATTAGAGCTCAGATCGCATGCACTTCCTTTTCATCATTCATTTCTTGCTCGAAATGCAATGTCGCCAGCGTCTTCTTATGAATGAAGGAGATGTCCAAAAGTTCAAATCTTCACTTCAGAGTTGAGGTATATGGGAGAAAGATGCCCGGAAATCTCGGATGGCACGAGCTGGACCCTGCATCGCAGACCGTGGTCGCAAAGCGAAGTTCCGCGTGCAGAACGCGCGCAGAAACATGATGTCATGCGTCAAATGCATCGGTACAGCGGCGAACAGAGCTTGTCGTAATCGCCGCTAATGCACCTCAGAGATGCTTGCTCAACAGTCAGTGAAGTTGATCACGACTTGGCAGTTCGCTAAATGAGAAGTCTGCAAAGGTCAAATCTTGCGACATGGCGGTGGCGAAATGCTTTGAAATCCAAGCTTGGCAAAGGAAAGGCGTTGACGACAGGATGGTCAGGTGGTCATCAAATCAGCCTCGTTGGATTAAGCAGCACCGTCACAACCTCGTGGGCGCCTAAGTCTTCGCTTTCGGCCGGCGAAGTACACAGGCATCGCTTACGGCGACCAGCTGACTACTCACATTCTGACTTTCTGGACGACCCTGACTCATGGTCGCATGCTCCGATCGCGGTGCGCGGACCCTGAGTGACGAAATGCCGACACAACTTCGAAAAGACCCTGCAGCAAAAAAAAAGATCTTGTGCGATTTTGAGCCAACGGCAATGTTCGGATTACACGACACAAAACGCAGAGAAGCTGCGCGCGTGTCAAGTTGTGCAAAGCCGAGTTGTAAGCTTCTCTGAGCCAGATGCGCAATGATGTGTCGGTGTGGCCTACTCAGCACGATGAGCTTCGATCTGTGACTGCGAGAGGGTATTTCTGCGACTGCTGCGTGCCCCCCGCTTCGCTACGCCGACTGGACTGAGCGCCGATAACTAGTGAATGCATTGCCACATCGCCGTTTTGTGTGGGGTGAGGTGAAGACATACTTAAACTCGTCCCAATTTTATTTCAGGACTACTCTTGTCTTCCACCAAACATCTCGACCATATCTCAATCATGTCGTCGACTACTACAGGACTTCCAGTACGATCATTCCAGGAGGACTCCAACTCCGAGCCTGGTGTTTACACCGCCTCAAATGGTGTCCCCGTTCCCCACGCCTACGAAGCCCAGCGCGCCGGTCGCGAGGGGCCTCTTCTCCTCCAGGACTTCCACCTTATCGATTTGATCTCTCACTTCGACCGCGAGCGCATCCCTGAGCGTGTCGTCCATGCCAAGGGTGGCGGAGCTCATGGTATCTACCGCACCACTCACCCTATCCCTGATCTCTGTCTCGCTCAGCTTTTCGGAGAGCAAACCGAATGTCCCGTCACCGTTCGTTTCTCGACTGTCGGTGGCGAGTCTGGCTCGCCCGACTGTGCTCGTGATCCTCGTGGCTTCTCGATCAAGTTCCGAACTGAGGTAAGTCATATGCCCTGATGCCTCATGAACGATGAGTCGAACGTAAGCTGATGTAAAACTGTTCACATTGTTCGATTTCACACTTCTAAGGTCGGAAATATGGACTGGGTCTTCAACAACACCCCAATCTTCTTCTTGCGTGATCCTGCCAAGTTCCCGCACTTCATCCACACTCAGAAGCGTGATCCTCAGACACACTTGACCCATAGTGATGACTCGATTCACTTCTGGGACTACATGGGCAACAACCCAGAGTCTGTCCACCAATTCCTCTACCTGATGGGCCCTCGTGGTATCCCGGCCACCTGGCGCCACATGCAAGGCTACTCTGGTCACACCTTCAAGTTTGTCAACAAGGAGGGTAAGTGGCGATACTGCCAGATCCACGTTCTTTCGCAGCAGGGTACCAAGAACCTTTCCAACGACGAGGCTGCTTCTCAGTCACCCGATGCTCACCAGAAGGATTTGTTCGAGTCCATCGAGAAGGGTGACTTCCCCAAGTGGGATGTTAAGTACCAGGTCATGGACCCCGAGCAGGCCGCCACTTCCGGTGTCAACGTCAACGACCTTACAAAGGTCTGGCCTCGTGACCAGTTCCCTCTCCAGCCCCTTGGAGAGATCGAACTCAACCGCAACGTCGCCAACTACTTCGCTGAGATCGAGCAGGTTGCTTTCAACCCTGCCCACCTCATCCCCGGTCTCGAGCCCTCGAACGACCCAGTCTTGCAGTCGCGCTTGTTCTCTTATCCCGACGCACACCGTCATCGTATCGGCGTAAACTACCAGCAGTTGCCCGTCAACCAGGCTCACCCTGCCCACAAGCCTGTCAACTTCCAGCGCGATGGTCAGATGGCATTCTACAACCAGGGCCCCCGCCCCAACTACATCTCGTCGATCGCTCCACCCGAGTTCAAGGCTCGCCAGGTCGACATCGACAGCGTTCATGGCGACTACGAGGGCAACGCCATCGCCTTCCTCTCCGGTGTTCAGGAGGAAGACTTTGTCCAGCCCCGCGCAATGTGGAAGAAGGTCTTCAGCGAGGAAGACCGCAAGGCCACCATCGAGACTATCTCGGGACACATGTCGACATGCAAGAACCAAGACGTGCTCAAGCGCGCCATCAGCGTTTGGCACCAAGTCGATGCCGAGCTGGCCGAAAAGATCGCCGAACCTTTGGGCTTGAAGGGCAAGTACAAGACCGATTTGACAAACGAAGTCTTCAACGGCTCGCACAACTTCCTCGGTCGCAACCTTGGCGAAGACGCGATCGAGGCAACACAGTGGAGCCGTGCCGACAAGAGGCACAAGACTCGTGAGCCTGTTTACGGTATCAGCTCCAACCACCACCCCCATGTTAACGGTAACGGCGCTGCCAACGGCACTCACTCGCACTAAGTCCCCAGCTTCGTTTCGAGCCATGTATTGTTTCTCTTAGCTAGTATCGAATTGCATTAATCTTTGCATTGTCTTGTGTGTGAGAGTTTTGACTGTTTAGTAACAGTAACAGTCATCTTCTGCTGTCGTTTAATTCATGGAAATCACGGCAGGAGTGAACGAGTGGGGAGAATTGAGCAACTTCCCACCTCTTTCCACCATATTGAATTGTCAACTCGCATTCATCTTACTGTATGAACTTTGGACTACTGCACGCTCGGCGTAGTCTGCGATCGACAACAAAACCCAGTGCTCCCACCTAACACCACGCGGTGGGAGTCATGTTGATTCGAGTCATCCTTCCCTGTGCGCAGAGAAGTTCTGGGGACAATGCTTTGGTTGCATTGCCCCTTTAAAGGCACCTTCTTCTAATTTCTATCTACCATCGCTTTTTACCAGTCTGTCATTCACACAGCCTAGGCCGTCAATCGCTGCGAGAATGACTTACCTCTATTACAGACCAGCTCTTTACTTCTTCTTCGCCTTTCTGCTCTGCACTCTCGGCCGTGCAGCATTTTTGCCCAGTAGCGAATGGGAACGAATCCTTCGGGGTGACCTGCCCGAGTTGTCGTCTCACGTAACAGCGCCAGAACCTGCTCAGAACGCTTTGGTTCGCTCAACGCATGTCGATGTCGATCAAAACAGCTGGCAAGATCTCTTGCATGCCTCCAACAGTGAAGCCTACCCTCTTGGTCGTCACGACTCTCACCTTGACTCTACATCGTACGCTCTTGGACCGTCATCATCAACAGCCGACTTGCCCACCATACGAGAACTCACCCCAGAAGAACGTAAAGCCGAACTTGAAACCGTCAGAAGAGTCATTTTCCGCGCTTCCAACGCCAACATCGTCCGACCCCGTTCTGGCTCTGAATCCATCTTCCCCTACCAACCCATTCCCACATTTTCATCGCGTATACTCGACGATCATCTCGTTAGCACAATGACATCCACCACCCGTCCTCCTTGGCTATGGACTTTCGAAGGCAAATCATACCTCCTCCGTTCCGAATGGTCCAATTCAAAATCTTTCGAAAAGGTACACGGCTTCAAAGACGCTACAAGAAGCAGAGAATATCTGTCCATTTGGAAACATCTCCCTCAACCCCCCAACCAACCTGCTTGGCAGCTATTGGGAGTCATTCGAGCCCCTCACACACACAAAATGAGGGAATTTTACACCGATCTCTCCGATAAACAGGTCTTGCGCTTCAACAAGCACAAATTGCTTGGCCCCGATACTTTCTCTCCAGAGTTGCTCGAATCACCTTCTTTCAGTTGAGAATTGAGTTGGAGCTAAGAGTCTCAAATTGTATCACAACCCACAAAGAAAATGGCGCGCACACCCTCAACGCCCGAGCTAACTTTTGATTCGTCAAAGACAGCACGAGCGAAGGTTCAACCTGACTCAAGAGGGTGAGAAGATAGAATTACAACAGAGCACCGGCCCTGTGACAAAGTGGATCGTAAATTGCGAGAACGGTGAAAACAAGAATTGTCCGTATGAGAAAGTGTTGGAAAGCCGTTGTGAAAAGGGCTCGAAGTATTGCTTGTGCACTCTGACTGTAACGATCGGACGAGCCGAACAGATCATCTGCTCCCAAAAGCCAACGATGGCAGATCGGGCGAAGATTGCGACTGTGAACCTCCAAAAGTAAGGTCGGCTCCTCCGGTAGTCGCGGTGTCGTGTGGAGATCCTGTCTTCTGAGCTTCCTTGTTGGTTTTCGAGAGTGGCAAGGCTGACGCATTGACTTGAGTATCGTCGCTTCCCTTGCCGTCGCTCCATGCCGAAAGAAGATGAGGCGAGGATTTGGACACGGGCGACTGCCCGGTCAAAGGAGCGTTACCATAAATGCCGCTAGATCGGCTCAGCTTCAACTCCCGCTCTTCGAACCGCATCAGCTCTGCAACAAATCCAATATTGGGAGAATGCTGACTATGTTGATCCAATGACATTCTTAGATATGTTCCAAAGTACTTCAGGTCAAAATAATTCAGGATACA